>JAHBCN010017577.1:0-18093 GCA_019359885.1 Listronotus oregonensis
TATATTATTTTGATTTAATCTATCTAAAAATTTTCTGAACTAGATTCATTTTTTTTTTTTCCTTTTAAAAAGGGGATCTATCTCGCAACATTAAATTTAAATAACTTTGTATATTAAAAAAAACAATTTAAAACAATTTACAATTAAACAATTACAAATTTTCTTAACATTTACTACTTACAAAACTAATCTAATAACATCGGTGCAGGAGGATCGGGGACGTCGCAAAGTTGACCAATTCTTCTCCTTTGTGCCTTGTCTAGCTGTTTGAGTATTAAATTTTTGCAGAGAACCCAAGATTTTCCACTGAAGGAGCTTTTCTTCTAGGTCTTCTTGCAAATGGCTTCTTGTGTCGTATTGGTAACTGGTTTCACTTTTTGTTGATTACTTCTTAGGAGTAAAAACTCTCTTGACCACAACACAAAACTGATAAAGGGTCAATGAAGTAATCCTGTTCGCAGCGCCAATTAAAGTGTTCAAAAACCCTTTTTTAAAAAAGCGCAGTACTACTTAAAAAGTTTTATTTTAATATAACTTACATTTTACAAAAAGGGTCTATTTATATGGAGCGACCTAGAAAAAACATAAATGACATTATCGCAAATTTTTTTTAGCGATTCCCCGGGGTACGTCATAGTCTCTGATAGGAAAAAGGGATCGTGGATTCCAATTATTTGACTAGAAGAAAAGGAAAAATTGATACCAGGTACATGGCGCCAAAATGTCTTACATAATTTTTGTGTCCAAAGGATTTTTTAATTGCTTAAATTTTGAATTTGGAAATTTACTGTAACTTTGGAATTTTCTAAAACCTGGATTTAAAATCATGACAATCAAAAACTTATCTGGTAGCTGTCACACCTGCTCTCATCTGTTAGTTGTCACACCTGCTCCGGAACCTGCAGCATCTAATACTTTCACTTTAACAGGTTAAAAGATGAAAATCCAATTTTGTATTTTCGCACGCTTGGAAAGTAATGGATAAGGAAACCTTTATATTCGGAGAAGTTCAATACTCTTCCCTTGATTTACAATAAGAGTTGAATATTTTGTTGGACTTAAAGGCGAATTTATGCAAACTTTTGCATAAGAAAATTATGACAATGTTAAAAAAATGACTTCTTACTATTTTTTTTATCTATGGTAACACAACAACATAGTAAATCCTTTGCATGGAAAATATTACAACAAACAGGGTTGAAGCGGCTTGCACTTTGTAAGCAACACAATAAATAAAACATGGCATATAAAAGAACTAGAAAAAAATACATGTAAAAATTAGGATTAAAAATAAGAATCCTGTTGCAGAGGTTTCTGCAACATACTCCCCCCCAAGTTACCTAAACCAAAAAAAAAAAAAAGAAAAATTAGTATTGCAGTTAGAATAATTTAGGAAGAGTCACACCTCTGTATGACTCAAAAAGGTTGTTCTGGAAGTGGACAAACTTTAACAATACTTCTGGTAAACACACCATCTTGGTTTTAACTTGACGACTCTAACCTTTGTCTTTCCCAGGAATTACCTCTATAACCCTAGCTAGAGGCCATTTAAAGGGGGGGGATCCTTCATCCTTTAGAAGGACCAAAAGAGTCAACAGCCAAATTTGGGGAAAGCTTCAACCACTTTGGACGATTCTGTAATCTGGGGTAGTCAACTTTCCATTTTTTTTCCAAAAATACCTGTTGCAGTTTGGATACTCTATAAAGGTTGAGTCTGTTTTCAGAAATTTCTGTTAAGTCTTTTTCAGGGTAGGCTGTGCTCGCCCCCATCAGAAATGCCAGGAGTCAAAACTTGAAAATCTTGGATCATTAGAGAGAGCACATGAGGTCTAGAATTGAATTGCCTCTATTTGGACAGGATGGTATAAAACTCTTCAAAGGTCAGGGCTGTCGCCTATTTACGGAAATATGATGTTTTACACTTTTTACAGCTGATTCCCAAATTCCTCCCAGTGGGACTTCAGGGAATGAACGAATTGAATTTCATTCTGGGTCATAAAGTTTTTTATGGAGTTTGAATTGTTCTTATTTTTTAAAGAACTTATAAAGGTCGTAAAGTTGATTTTTAGCTCCAACAAAATTGGATCCATTGTCACAGAAATTAAACTTGGGTTCCCCGAAAATGTCTTTTCAACAAATAAAATCTTCAGGGACAAACTATTACAAGTTAAGATTTGGCCTTGGAACCATACAAAAACTGCCTTAACTTTTACTTTTGAAGCCTTCTTAATTTTTAGGTTTTAATAAAAATGGTCCACCAAAATCGATCCCAAACGACTAAAAAACGCGAAAACGTTACTTGCGACGGGAATCACCTGATCTCCTCATGGTTGAGCTTGAAACGAAAACAAGTTATGCAATTATAGTTATCTTTTTGATTTCTCAAGCCATTCAACGGCCAATATCCAGTCTAAAGTTTGAAAGGACGGTTTGAGCACCTACGTGTCCCAAACGTCTGTGCTCTTGGATTAGCATTAAGGACCCATAATTTTTTGAAGGAAGAAGAATAGGGTGTTTCTGATCAAAGAAATATTAGCATTTTTTAATCTACCTCCAACTTAAGTGGATTTCCATTAAAAATCCTGAGCAGGATCTCAAACTTGGTGATTCTTTTTCTATTGCGAAAAGGCGATTCCTAAATTTGGAAAAATTTGAAAGAATCCTGAATATTTATGATTATAAAAATTCATTGATGAGTATGTAGCTCTTAGTCATGCTAATTATTTTTTCTCTACAAATGATTTGCAATGTCAAAAATTCTTTATTCCCCATCATGCTGTATTAAAAGATAGTGGTACGACTAAATTACGTGTAGTGTTTGATGGTTCCTGTAAAACTTCCACTTGGTCCTTCGAGCCGGATCGCTTGCTTGGCTGTCAAATTGACAAGTGTCAAAATATTTTTTTTCCTTTTAATTAATTGGTTTGTTGAATTAATTTAAAATGCATTGTGTGCGTTTCTAGATGTCTTCGGGTACACTGTATATACGTTTTATTGAATAAGTTATAATAACTTTATACGATATGTATAAGTTTTTGGACAATACGTATTTCAATATAAAAACATAGTTCCTGTTATATTTAAAATTAGATAAGTAAGATTCTTGACAGAGGTATTTGAAATTATAAAAATGGATTTTGATTCTTCCAAAAAGCTCGTGCTATTGCTAAAGGCATTATCAAAATATATAATTGGACAACAAAAAACTTAGACGTCCAGAATAATATCACTTGCTTTGAGAAACAAATCAATATTTTAGAGTCGGCATATGAAAAATATTGCCAAATTCAAGGTGAAATAGAGAGTTATCTAATTGAGTTTGACGAAGCTCAAGACTCTGAAAATAGGGATCTTGTAGACGATCAATACTTTAATACTTTTGTCATATTAAAAGACAAAATTAAAAAGATTTCCACGAGTTTTTTGAATACCTCTGCGAGTGTATTTCCTGCGCAAGCTTTAGTACAGCAAAGCGTTCCTAAAGTTGAGGTAAGACTACCTCAAATTAACATACAGCCATTCAAGGGCAATAGCACTGAATGGGCTAGTTTTTTTCAAATTTTTGACGCATTGATTGTAAAAAATGAGTCTCTTTCTAACGTACAACGATTGATTTACTTAAAGTCCTTCCTGCGTGATGAGGCTTTGAGGTTAATAGACAGTTTAACAGTGACCGAGGATAATTTTAACACGGCATTAGATATTCTAAAATCAAGGTATGAAAATACAATTAGTGTAATAAATGCGCATTTTGCTGCTTTCTTGGATTCCACTTCTTTACAAAAATGTAATGCTGTTAATTTGAGAGAATTTCTTACAAATTGTAAAAGAAATTTAGGTTCACTTGCAAACTTTAAATTTTCTGCCCAAAAATTGTTTGATCTCCTTATGATTTATTTATTAAGTAAAAAGTTAGATTTTGGCACTCGCAAGGCCTATGAAATGGAGCGTGCCCTTGACGAGCTTCCTACCTTAGAGGAATTTTTTGATTTTCTTGAGAAAAGATGTATAATTCTTGAGAACTTATCTGGTACAGATTCTCATGCAAATAAAAAGAGTCTTAAATCCAATAATAATGTTTCTTTACATTCTAACACAATTTTGGGCTCAAGTAAACCCTCAAATTTTAAGAAGTGTTTTTATTGCAATGAACCTCATAAAATTTATGTTTGTAATACTTTTAAAAATTTAACATTACAGGAAAAAAGAAGTTTTGTAAATTCTAAAAAATTATGTTACAACTGTCTGGGCACGGATGCGCATACTTCAATGACCTGCACTTCACAAGGTTGTTATTTATGTTCAAAAAAGCATCATTCTTTATTACACAATTCATTCAACAATTTTAATCCAGTTTCAGACAAAAATGGTTCCCAGACATATCCAACCCAAAATTCCGTTCTTCCAGAAATACAGGGAATTCTGGTGGTCCTAACCCTAACCCAAGAGTCAACTCCAATGCTGGCCAAGCTCAAGGGCATCAGTTGCAGACGACATACATTAACTCTCGGAATATAGGTAAACAATGTGAAAGTAATAAGCATCAGATCCCTCCAAATTCAGAAATTTTAAAATTACAAGCTTCTGGTCCACCAGTTAGTCCACAAAACTCATCCAATCAAAATGAACAATCCCATGTCCTTTCTGCATTTTCTGCAAAAAACTCACAGGTTCTTTTAGCTACAGCTTGTGTTAAGATCTATGATAGGCATGGAAATCCTATACAAGTCAAGGCAATCCTCGATAACGGCTCACAAATTCATTTATCACGGAAAAACTTGTTCAAAAACTAAATTTCACTCCTTACTCTAAAACAACTCGGTTGTCAGGTATCGCACTTTCGAATAAAATATCCAGCAATATGGTAGATATTACTATTTGTTCACGAGCTTGCTCTAATAAAATGTTCAAATTATCCTGTGTAATTTTGCCAGTCATTACAAATAAGTTGCCACAGTTTTTTCTAAATACAGACACTTGGAATATTCCAAATACATTATGCCTAGCTGATCCCAGTTTTGGTCACCCTTCTGAAATTGACCTTTTGATTGGTTCCGATCTATATTATCAATTATTGACTAGAGGCATGATTCATTTGGGTAAAAATCTTCCTACACTTTTGAATACTCATCTAGGTTGGATACTGGGGGCACTTTTCATACTCAGCCAATATCAGGACATTTGCATCACAACTTGCATCCAAGTAATTCCTATTTTTCTTCTGATAGTCAGATACATCCTGTTGTATCACTTTTCATACAAAATGATGAAAATTCACTGGAAGAGATTGTTTCCAAATTTTGGACAATTGAAGAACTTCCGCAAAAGAAACCCGTCAATTGAAGATGAAACGGCAGAAACTATTTTTCAAAAACGACAAAATTCTCGAAAATGGTACCTTTCAAGTGGATTTATTTCCATTAAGAAATCCTGAGCAGGATCTCAAACTTGGTGATTCTTTTTCTATTGCGAAAAGGCGATTCCTAAATTTAGAGAAAAAGTTTGAAAAGGATCCTGAATATTTCAGTGATTATAAAAAATTCATTGATGAGTATGTAGCTCTTAGTCATGCTAATTATGTCCCTCTTTCTCTCACAAATGATTTGCAATGTCAAAAATTCTTTATTCCCCATCATGCTGTATTAAAAGATAGTGGTACGACTAAATTACGTGTAGTGTTTGATGGTTCCTGTAAAACTTCCACAGGTTATTCTTTGAATGATGTCCTACTTAAAGGTTTCCAGGTCCAACCAGATCTTTATGATATTCTATGCAGGTTTCGTTCCTTTAGATATGTCCTGACTACTGACATAGAAAAAATGTTTCGACAAATCCAAGTAAATCCTAAACATAGATTTCTATTAAACATTTTGTGGAGAGACAATCCTGCTAAGTCATTAAAATGTATTGAATTAAGTACGGTGACTTATGGTACAAGTTGCGCACCTTTCCTTGCCACTCGTGTCCTGAAGGAAATAGCTCTAAACAATAAATCTGAGTTTACCTAGCTTCTGAGGCTCTTCTAAGTAACACATATTGTGATGATATCCTGTCAGGCGTTGATCAATACAACGAGCTTGAACTCCTGTATGAACAGCTGAATTCACTTTTGAATAACTATGGATTTCCATTGCACAAATGGTGCAGTAATTCTCCCGAAATTTTAAGAAAAATTTCCCGCAATCCAAGATATCAGAATGTGATATTAAGTTTGGTGAGTTTTCTAACAAGGTTCTTGGGCTCAAATGGAATCCAGTTACTGACCTTCTTTGTGCTTCCATTCCTGAGAACACCCAGTCTGAGCCTATAACCAAAAGAAAAATTTTGTCCCAAATAGCTCAATGTTATGATCCGTTAGGTTTTTTTCCCCTGTCATAATTAATGGCAAATTAATTATGCAAAGGCTTTGGATGCTAAAAATAAATTGGGATATCCTATTTCTGATGAAGTTTTATTACAGGATTGGAAAAACTTTATTAATAATTTAACTCTGTTAAGAAAACTAAGAATTCTAGATACTTATTCTTAAACAAGGAAATAAAAGAATTCAGTTCCAAGGTTTTGCTGATTCTAGTCTCAAAGCCTATTCTGCTTGTGTATATGCTCGAGTCATTTATGTTACAATACAGTCTCATGTCGTTTAATTTCTTCAAAATCCAGAGTTACTCCTATAAAGGTAGTGACCCTTCCCAGGCTTGAATTATGTGCTATGTTATTACTTTCTCAGCTAGTTAAAAGGCTTATATCCATTTTAAAAAACGATTTAATATCCATTCGGTCCATCTATGGTCTGATTCACAGGTAGCTCTGTCTTGGATTCAGTCCCATTCTTCCAGATGGAATACATTTGTGTCCAATCGAGTATCACAAATTCAAGATTTAACTTCCAAGTTTATATGGCACCATGTGAGGTCTGCAGAAAATCCTGCGATCCTCCTTCTAGAGGCATTCCAATAAGTGCACTCCTTAACTCTGAAATCTGGTGGAATGGTCCTAAATTTCTAAAGGATTTAAATTACGATTTTGCTGAAAACTCCCAGATTCCCTTCCTAACTGAACTTCCCGAAGAACGAAAAATTTCTCTATTCACCTCAAATATTTCTGAAGAGAATGTTTTTGGTTCTCACTATTCCGAAGATTTTCAAGTTTTTCCAAATTACAGCGTACTATTGCCACGTTTTAAGATTCATAAGACTTGTCAGCAATCCTAAAACTAAAGAATCTATCCAGTCGCAAGGTTTTTCAAAGGAAATTTCTGAATTAAAAAATTCCAATTCTGTAACTGACAGAAATTTACAAAAACTAACTCCCTTCATAGACAAAAATGAGTTGTTACGGGTTGGAGGTAGATTAGAAAATGCTAATATTTCCTTTGATCAGAAACACCCTATTCTTCTACCTTCAAAAAATTATGTTGTGTCCTTAATGCTAATCCAAGAGCACAGACGTTTGGGACACGTAGGTGCTCAAACCGTCCTTTCAAACTTTAGACTGCGATATTGGCCGTTGAATGGTCTTCGAGAAATCAAAAAGATAATCTATAATTGCATAACTTGTTTTCGTTTCAAGGCTCAACCAGCTGAGCAGATCATGGCTGACTTACCGTCAGACAGAGTAACGGTTTCTCGCGCTTTTAGTCGTGTTGGGATCGATTTTGGTGGACCATTTTATTAAAATCCTCAAAATTAAGAAAGGCTTCAAAAGTAAAATGTTCATGGGTGTTTGTGTGTATGGTTACCAAGGCCCATCTTGAACTTGTAACTGGTTTGTCCTCTGAAGATTTTATCTTAGCCTTGAAAAGATTCATTTCTCGCCGGGGTAACCCAAGTTTAATTTTCTTTAAATTTTTTAATTAATTTACATATGTATAAGTTTTTTGACAATACGTATTTTCAATATAAAAACATAATTCTATTATATTTAAAATTAGATAAGTAAGATTCTTGACAGAGGTATTTGAAATTATAAAAATGGATTTTGATTCTTCAAAAAGCTCTGCTACTAAAGGCATTATCACAAAGTATATAATTGGACAACAAAAAACTTAGACGTCCAGAATAATATCACTTGCTTTGAGAAACAAATCAATATTTTAGAGTCGGCATAGAAAAATATTGCCAAATTCAAGGTGAAATAGAGAGTTATCTAATTGGTTTGACGAAGCTCAAGACTCTGAAAATAGGGATCTTGTAGACGATCAATACTTTAATACTTATGTCATATTAAAAGACAAAATTAAAAAGATTTCCACGAGTTTTGAATACCTCTGCGAGTGTATTTCCTGCGCAAGCTTTAGTACAGCAAAAGTTCCTAAAGTTGAGGTAGGACTACCTCAAATTAACATACAGCCATTCAAGGGCAATAGCACTGAATGGGAGTTTTTTCAAATTTTTGACGCATTGATTGTAAAAAATGAGTCTCTTTCTAACGTACAACGATTGATTTACTTAAAGTCCTTCCTGCGTGATGAGGTTTTGAGGTTAATAGACAGTTTAAGGGGACCGAGGATAATTTTAACACGGCATTAGATATTCTAAAATCAAGGTATGAAAATACAATTAGTGTAATAAATGCTCATTTTGCTGCTTTCTTGGATTCCACTTCTTTACAAAATGTAATGCTGTTAATTTGTGAAATTTCTTACAAATTGTAAAAGAAATTAGGTTCATTGAAACTTTAAATTTTCTCCCAAAAATTGTTTGATCTCCTTATGATTTATTTATTAAGTAAAAAGTTAGATTTTGCACTGCAGGCTAGAAATGAGCGTGCTTGACGAGCTTCCTACCTTAGAAAATTTTGATTTTCTTGAAAAAGATATAATTCTTGAGAACTTATCGAAATTCTCATGCAAAAAGAGTCTTAAATCCAATAATAATGTTTCTACATTCTAACACAATTTTGGGCTTCCAAGTAAACCCTCAAATTTTAAGAAGTGTTTTTATTGCAATGAACCTCATAAATTTATGTTTGTAATACTTTAAAAATTTAAATTAAGGAAAAAGAAGTTTTGTAAATTCTAAAAATTATGTTACAACTGTCTGGGCACGGATGCGCATACTTCAATGACCTGCACTTCACAGTATGTTATTTATGTTAAAAAAGCATCATTCTTTATTACACACATTCATTTAACAATTTTAATCCAGTTTCAGACAAAAATGGTTCCCAGACATATCCAACCCAACAATTCCGTTCTTCCAGAAAATACAGGGAATTCTGGTGGTCCTAATCCTAACCTAAGAGTCAACTCCAATGCTGGCCAAGCTCAAGGGCATCAGTTGCAGACGACATACATTAACTCTGGAATATAGGTAAACAATGTGAAAGTAATAAGCATCAGATCCCTCCAAATTCAGAATTTTAAAATTACAAGCTTGGTCCACCAGTTAGTCCACAAAACTCATCCAATCAAAATGAACAATCCCATGTCCTTTCTGCATTTTCTGCAAAAACTCACAGGTTCTTTTAGCTACAGCTTGTGTTCAGATCTATGATAGGCATGGAAATCCCATACAAGTCAAGGCAATCCTCGATAACGGCTCACAAAATTCATTTATCACGGAAAAACTTGTTCAAAAACTAAATTTCACTCCTTACTCTAAAACAACTCGGTTGTCAGGCATCGCAATTTTCGAATAAAATATCCAGCAATAGTAGATATTACTATTTGTTCACGAGCTTGCTCTAATAAAATGTTCAAATTATCCTGTGTAATTTTGCCAGTCATTACAAATAAGTTGCCACAGATTTTTCTAAATACAGACACTTGGAATATTCCAAATACATTATGCCTAGCTGATCCCAGTTTTGGTCACCCTTCTGAAATTGACCTTTTGATTGGTTCCGATCTATATTATCAATTATTGACTAGAGGCATGATTCATTTGGGTAAAAATCTTCCTACACTTTTGAATACTCATCTAGTTGGATACTGGGTGGCACTTTTTCATACTAAGCCAATATCAGACACTTGCATCACAACTTGCATCCAAGTAATTCCTATTTTTCTTCTGATAGTCAGATACATCCTGTTGTATCATTTCATACAAAATGATGAAAATTCATCGCGAGGAGATTGTTTCCAAATTTTGGACAATTGAAGAACTTCCGCAAAAGAAACCTCTGTCAATTGAAGATGAAACGGCAGAAACTATTTTTCAAAAAACGACCAAAATTCTCGAAAATGGTACTCCTGAGCAGGATCTCAAACTTGGTGATTCTTTTTCTATTGCGAAAAGGCGATTCCTAAATTTAGAGAAAAAATTTGAAAGGAATCCTGAATATTTCAGTGATTATAAAAAATTCATTGATGAGTATGTAGCTCTTAGTCATGCTAATTATGTCCCTCTTTCTCTCACAAATGATTTGCAATGTCAAAAATTCTTTATTCCCCATCATGCTGTATTAAAAGATAGTGGAACGACTAAATTACGTGTAGTGTTTGATGGTTCCGTAAAACTTCCGCAGGTTATTCTTTGAATGATGTCCTACTTAAAAGGCTCTTCAGTCCAACCAGATCTTTACGATATTCTATGCGAGGTTTCTGTTCCTTTAGATATGTCCTGACTACTGACATAGAAAAAATGTTTCGACAAATCCATAAATCCTAAACATAGATTTCTATTAAACATTTTGTGAGAGACAATCCTGCTAAGTCATTAAAATGTATTAACTTAAGTACGGTGACTTATGGTACAAGTTGCGCACCTTCTTGCCACTCGTGTCCTGAAGGAAATAGCTCAAAACAATAAATCTGAGTTTACTTTAGCTTCTGAGGCTCTTCTAGTAACACATATTGTGATGATATCCTGTCAGGCGTTGATCAATACAACGAGCTTGAACTCCTGTATGAACAGCTGAATCACTTTTGAATAACTATGGATTTCCATTGCACAAATGGTGCAGTAATTCTCCTGAAATTTTAAGCAAAAAATTTCCCCAATCCAAGATATCAGAATGTGATATTAAGTTTGGTGAGTTTTCTAACAAGGTTCTTGGGTCACGGAATCCAGTTACTGACCTTCTTTTGTGTTTCCATTCCTGAGAACATCCAGTCTGAGCCTATAACCAAAAGAAAATTTTGTCCCAAATAGCTCAATGTTATGATCCGTTAGGTTTCTTTTCTCCTGTCATAATTAATGGCAAATTAATTATGCAAAGGCTTTGATGCTAAAAATAAATTGGGATACTCCTATTTCTGATGAAGTTTTATTACAGGATTGGAAAACTTTTATTAATAATTTAACTCTGTTAAGAAAACTAAGAATTCCTAGATACTTATTCTTAAACAAAAATAAAAGAGATTCAGTTCCAAGGTTTTGCTGATTCTAGTCTCAAAGCCTATTCTGCTTGTGTATATGCTCGAGTCATTTATGTGTGACAATACAGTCTCATGTCGTTTAATTTCTTCAAAATCCAGAGTTACTCCCATAAAGGTAGTGACTCTTCCCAGGCTTGAATTATGTGCTGCTATGTTATTACTTTCTCACTAGTTAAAAGGCTTATATCCATTTTTGAAAAACGATTTAATATCCATTCGGTCCATCTATGGTCTGATTCCAGTAGCTCTGTCTTGGATTCAGTCCCATTCTTCCAGATGGAATACATTTGTGTCCAATCGAGTATCACAAATTCAAGATTTAACTTCCAAGTTTATATGGCACCACTGAGAGGTCTGCAGAAAATTCTGCAGATCCTCCTTCTAGAGGCATTCCCAATAAGTGCACTCCTTAACTCTGAAATCTGGTGGAATGGTCCTAAATTTCTAAAGGATTTAAATTGACGATTTTGCTGAAAACTCCAAGATTCCCTTCCTAACTGAACTTCCGAAGAACGAAAAAAATTTCTCTATTCACCTCAAATATTTCTGAAGAGAATGTTTTTGGTTCTCACTATTCCGAAGATTTTCAAGTTTTTCCAAATTACAGCGTATTTCATTATTGCCTACGTTTTAAGATTCATAAGACTTGTCAGCAATCCTAAAACTAAGAAAACAAAAATGTTGGGCCTTTGAAAGTGCACGAATTAAGGTGTAGTTTAAATTTAATTTTAGAAATTATCCAGTCGCAAGGTTTTTTCAAAGGAAATTTCTGAATTAAAAAATTCCAATTCGTAACTGACAGAAATTTACAAAAACTAACTCCCTTCATAGACAAAAATGAGGTTATTAGGGTTGAGGTATTAGAAAATGCTAATATTTCCTTTGATCAGAAACACCTATTCTTCTACCTTCAAAAATTATGTTGTGTCCTTAATGCTAATCCAAGAGCACAGACGTTTGGGACACTAGGTGCTCAAACCGTCCTTTCAAACTTTAGACTGCGATATTGGCCGTTGAATGGTCTTCGAGAAATCAAAAAGATAATCTATAATTGCATAACTTGTTTTCGTTTCAAGGCTCAACCAGCTGAGCAGATCATGACTGACTTACCGTCAGACAGAGTAACGGTTTCTCGTGCTTTTAGTCGTGTTGGGATCGATTTTGGTGGACCATTTTTATTAAAATCCTCAAAATTAAGAAAGGCTTTAAAAGTAAAATGTTACATGGCAGTGTTTGTGTGTATGGTTACCAAGGCCATACATCTTGAACTTGTAACTAGTTTGTCCTCTGAAGATTTTATCTTAGCCTTGAAAAGATTCATTTCTCGCCGGGGTAACCCAAGTTTAATTTTCTGTGACAATGGATCCAATTCAAACTCCATAAAAAACTTTATGACCCAGAATGAAATTCAATTCAAGTTCATTCCCCCTAGAAGTCCCCATTGGGGAGGAATTTGGGAATCAGCTGTCAAAAGTGTAAAACATCATATTTACCGTATAATAGGTCAGACAGCCCTGACCTTGAAGAGTTTTATACCATCCTAGTCCAAATAGAGGCAATTCTGAATTCTAGACCTCTATGTGTCCTCTCTAATGATCCTAATGATTTTCAAGTTTTGACTCCTGGTCACTTTCTGATAGTAGCGAGCTTATCAGCCTACCCTGAAAAAGACTTAACAGAAATTTCTGAAAACAGACTCAACCTTTGGAGTAGAGTATCCAAACTGCAACAGGTATTTTGGAAAAAATGGAAAGTTGACTACCTCAACAGATTACAGAATCGTCCAAAGTGGTTGAAGCTTTCCCAAATTTGGCTGTTACTCTTTGGTCCTTCTAGGATGAAGGATCCCTCCTTTAAATGGCCTCTAGCTAGGGTTATAGAGGTAATTCCTGGGAAAGACAACCAGGTTAGAGTCGTCAGAGTTAAAACCCAAGATGGTGTTTACCAGAAGTATTGTTAAAGTTTGTCCACTTCCAGAACAACCTATTATTGAGTCATACAGAGAGTGTGACTCTTCCTAAATTATTCTAACTGCAATACTAAATTTTTTTTTTTTTTTTTTGAAGTTTAGGTAACTTCAAGGGGGGCAGTATGTTGCAGAAACCCTCTGCAACAGTGATTCTTATTTTTAATCCTAATTTTTACATGTATTTTTCTCAGTTAGTTCTTTTATAGCGCCATGTTTTATTTATTGTGTTGCTTACAAAGTGCAAGCCGCTTCAACCCTGTTTGTTGTAATATTTTCCACCTGCAAAGGATTTACTATGTTGTTGTGTTACCATAGAAAAAAAAAGTAGTAAGAAGTCATTTTTTTAGCATTGTCATAATTTTCTTATGCATAAAGTTTGCATAAATTCGCCTTTAAGTCCAACAAAATATTCAACTCCTATTGTAAATCAAGGAAGAGTATTGAACTTCTCCAGAATATGAAGGTTTCCTTATCCATTACTTTCCAAGCGTGCAAAATTACAAAATTGGATTTTCATCTTTTAACCTGTTAAAGTGACAAGTATTAGATGCTGCAGGTTCCGTGAGCAGGTGTGACAACTAACAGATGAGAGCAGGTGTGACAGCTACCAGATAAGTTTTTGATTGTCATGATTTTAAATCCAGGTTTTAGAAAATTCTCAAAGCACAGTAAATTTCAAATTCAAAATTGTAAGCAATTAAAAAATATCCTTTGACACTAAAAATTATGTAAGCACATTTTTGTTATTATTCTAAAGGCGCAATAAAGATAGAAATTCAACTTTAGTAACAAACAAGAAACATTTTGCAGAGACTTATAATATTAAGTGCGTTGTTTGAAAAGCAAGACAGACATTCTTTGCAGATTCTTGCGGATCTTTTATTATAAATAGATTGTGACTATGAATGATATTGTAATATATAGATTAAGTTAAGTTTGTACAACAGGTAATTAAACTTTGGATCTTTAACAATTGTGTTTTTATTCAACAAACCCAAATTGATTATTAACAGTCAAGGTGAGCGTTCATAAAAACAATCCCCTAATTGGCCCAGTCTTTTCGTAAGTTTGGATAGCATTTCAATTAGAAAATTTGAAGTGCGTTCTGGAGGAACTTGGCGCGCAACTAACAAATTAGGGTGCCCGTCAAATCTTTCCATTTGTTTTTTTAATGATTTTTTTATGTGCAATTTTTTTATGTATCAAAAATAACTGGGTAACTATGTCAGATTAATCCCACATTTGTACTGAATATGTCTTTTATAATCACTATGGGCAGATACGCTGGGATTTAAACTAACTTACAAGCTAATACTTCATTAATGAACTTTATGAATACTCTGCTTCATCATTATTTCTTTATTTTTTGAGGTTTCTTTGGTGCTCTCTTCCTTGGCGGGACCGGAATCCTCCTTATGGGGGATAATCCTCTTTTTTTTTGATGAATTCAAGGACTCAACTTCTGCTTTTCAAGGCAAATGGACCCTTAATTTGTTTCGTACTTATTCTTGATTTTGTTTTTGTTGGTTAATTTAGTGTACAGTTGTGTGCATAAAAAAGTCGTACAAGGTTTGTATGGTGTAAACCTGCCTATGATATTCCGGATTTTATTTAAAAGTAGTACACGTATACGTTCAGACTTTTGTAATTTTTCCGAGAAGTGTAGTGGAGACTTGTACAACAATATAATTAGTTTTCAGACTGCTACACGGCTTAGGACTATTTCATATATAATTAGTTTAGAATTTTTTTTTTAATGAGAACGATGATCTTTTAAATAAGGTATTTTCGCTTATGCCGCTGTTTTTTTTGTATACCCTTTCCCGTGAGAAGTATTTTATCCTAATATTTCAAAGTAAAATAGTTTCTGACCCTATTATTACAAAAAAACACATGCTACGTTTTTTTCCTAAAATGTCCAAATAATTATTTATTTTTAAAATTAAATGAAATATTTATACTACATAATAATTGTAATAATTAAGTCAATGAAATCATAAAGCTATATCAGTATTTCGTCATAGCACCATTATTTTCTATTAATTTATTTAGTCTAGTTGGTATCGAAGTATAAAGATTTCTTATGAGATCTGGATCATTGGCTAGTTCCTCCCAGATTTCTTTAATAAAGTTTACTAGCTCATCCCTTGTGTTTGGTTTGAAGTTAACTCTGTAGATCTTTTTAGTCATAAGACTCCAAACATTTGCCAAAATATTAATATCGGGACTTTTTGCGAGCCACATTAGTCGCTCTATATTTTGCCGTTCAAACCATTCTGCTATAATTGCTGCATTGTGGACCGGGCAATTATCTTGTTGGTATATAAAATTTTGATCGGGGAAAAGTTCTGAAACACTAGGTAACATGATATTTTCCAAAATATTTCTGTACGTAATAGCGTTAAATCTTTCATTAATAGTCCAGCACACGCCCAATTCACGAGAGCTTAACCAAGCCCGAACATTTACCGAAAATCTACAGGATTTTTCTGAATTATGAATAAATTCTTCAATAAATCTTGTTCCTCTTGGCCTGTATATATAATTAAAGTTCATTTAAACTTTTAAAAAATGTAAGCTTTTTAAAAAATTAAAAAATATTTTGGAACATAGTATATGACAAAGCTTACGTAGTAACTGTTTCAATTTAATGTAATCTTACACGTCTACGAGGGCTTATATCCTTATTACTAATATACCGATGGTATCTAAAGAAAAGTAAATGGTAATCTATAAACAAAATTTAAAGATTTGGAGAGAAAGAAAAGACTTGTAGACAACAAGTTTCCGAGCTTAGAAAGGTTGGAGTGTAAAAGCATGGATAAGAGTGGCACTTTGTTTTGTCCTATTCTGACAAACATATAGTCGTGGAAATGAAGCACTCAACCTCGGAATTTTTGATACTAAGACGGTTTGGAATGCGGTTTTTTACAGTCGCTTCCAAACATTTTTTGTATAAAATTTACCTACAAGGTAACTTATACAAATCGCAAATTGCATTGATGCAGCCAAAAATGCATTCAAAAAAAAATTTGACACGCCTTTTGGAAGATTAAATAACTTTGTACGAACGTCATCTCCGTGGGACTTACCCAAAATTCACGCGGGGTCGCTGAATCCAATTTTCTCGTTGAAAAGGATCCCCTGAATACCTGGTGCACCAGAACCTGGACGCAGACCTCATTCCGAGGGTCAAAAAGGACGAACCGAAAATCGTTATGAGGGGTTTTTTGGGGCGCTCAATCCAAATATCACGGCGGAAACAAACCCCCGAATACCTGGTGCACCGCAACCTGGCTCTGTATGTCATTTGTGGACTCTCCCAAGGCTCACGCGGAAAAGGAGAGAAACTCGGCGCCCGGGGTTTTTTAGGACGCTGAATTAAAATGTGGCATGGGCAAACACCTTTCGGATACCTGGTTCTCCGGAACCTGGGCGTGAACGTCATCCCCGAGAATTTTCCTGACATGATCGCCAAAAACAACCCGAAAATCATTGTAAGGGCATTTTTTGGGGCGCCCAATCCAAATTTTTCGACGTTCAAGCCGAGGTTCCGGTGCACCAGGTGTCCGGTGGCACGTTTTCGGGGTAACATTTTGATTTAGCGCCTCAAAAAAACCCCATAACGATTTTCGTTACGCTCTGACTACCTGATTAGTGACGGTATGCAGACGCTGCCGTTGTTGACAATATCTTTATAAATATTTAATATTTTACTTTTTTCTCTTTATAGTATTGTTACGGACTTTAGTTAGTGTTTAGTTAATCGGAATGTAAAAGGTTAGAATTATTTTATTTAGGTTAATAATTTATTAAAAAAAAGGTTAATTAGTTTTTCCTTGTTCCAGCGCCCTGAGGGCGCTGAACATTATTTTAAAACCCTTTTTTTGCATTCTGTAGTAAAGAATTCTTCCACCAATTCTAGACTTTTCCAGACTTTTCCATTCTTTTCCACATTACTATATAAAGCGCGAAGGAAATCCGCACGGGCCAGTTTTAGGCTGGTCGTCCACTGGAAGCGAAAACAAGCGGCTACGAGCTCACGGGACACGAGCGTCAACAAGCGGCTATGTGCGGCAGATCCTAACTATTTTCAATAGTACCCTCGTCCATTGCAAGTAAATTTGGGAGGGAGGCTACGAGCGTAAACTTACTTGCGCGGCAGATCCTCTCAGGATGGGATTTTCGCTCGTAGTCGCACGATTATTTAATATTTAGTCTGCGAACATCAGTTAGCTAGGTTGCTTGTGTTATTTTTTTTATATAATTTTGACATTTTGTTACGAGTGAAAAAATGAAAGAGACCGAAAAACCTCTCGTCTTTTTTGGACTCTTTGACACCTTATAGTCCAGTAAATGAAGGGACAAACCTGTAAATAAATCTGTACAGTTTTTACCTTGTGGCGTAATTTTTAGGTCTTCGGAGATGCTTTTGAGAGAAAAAAGTTTATCAACATTTATAGGTGAGAAAGGGCTGAAAATGGCCCCTCAAGGCCCGAAAATTGGATTTCCCGCTAATATCTGCCAAAATATGCAAATTAGAAAATTTTGCTTTAGACAAAAAGTAAAGGTCGCCTTTTAGTCTACAAAAATTGTCCTTTTTTTCAAAAAATTGATAGTTTTCGAGATAACGGGACCCAAAAGTCCCCTTAATTCAGCTGCCGCTCTACCGCTAGAATGCCGTTATCTTCATGAATTCACTTATTAGCGGGCGGACAAATTGTTCCATTACTCAGGCAATAATGTACATTTTTTATCATTCAAAGTTATCAATAAAAAAACCCCTACCTACATTGGGGGGGTA
>JAHBCN010017578.1:0-18181 GCA_019359885.1 Listronotus oregonensis
CAGATTGAAGTCGGATTGAGGCACCAACGTGAAAAAGGAAAGTAATTTTTGGAAAAAATGCGGATTAACTATCTCAATCCAAAAATTCTGTTAAAAGGTTTTTTTTTTCTCTGTTAAGTGCCTCAATCCAACTTCAATTCGAGCCAAATAAACTTTTTATAATTTTTAAAACTCTTAACTGCTTAAATTGTTAAAATAATAAAGCAATAATAATAGTAACATTTTTCATAGAGTTTTATTTTTTAAGGAAATAGTACTTACACAGCTTTTTGTAAGCAAAAATAAACCCCAAGGGGGGGGTTTTAAAAATGTTTAAATAACGTGTTATCTTAGTTTTAACATTTTCTTACGATTAAAATGTTTGTGATTCATATCAGCACACTACTATTTAGGGCCCGGTTTTTCCCCGATTTTCGCCTGTGTGCGACGCCCCCAAACTGACAGATAATTTAAAACATAAATATTTCAAAAACGCTTAAAAATATCAATAAACTATATATTTTGAAGTTAGGAAAAAATTTTTTCATTTTATCTAACAATATACAGGGTGTTCCATTAACAAATATATAGTTGGTTGATTTTGACATTTTTCGATGTTCATTTTTTGACCCGAATAAAAAAAGGTTTCATTTTAAACCCTTTAAAAACTTTTGTATTTAAAGTTTTTTTATCGGCCAAAAAAAAGGCTGTAGGGGGGTTCAAAAATAATGGATATCCCTGTACATACATGATAAAAAAAAAAAAAAAAAAAAATGTGTTTTTGGTAATCTAATTTTATTAACAGTATTGGTAATATACAAGGTTGTCTCGAAAACAGAGATTTTTTATTGTTAAGTACGTTTATTTAAATGGAACCCCCTGTATTTTTTAACTAATTTGATTTTTTAAATTTTTAAATCAGGATTTCGAATTCCATTTCTCCAATTAGGGATTGTTTCTCTACCCTTTTTCTCCCCTCATTCGATAGTTCCGGTTTGTGCGGAATACCTTGACAAAAACATCCCAAATTTTTTTTGCTTACTTACCAAAAGAGGGGGGATTGTCACCCAACCCGACTATCAATATACAATCCGCTTGGCGGATCATCGATCCACGGACACCGTTAGATCGCACTGGTACAGCGATATCTTGTGCTGATCCTCGTTCTGAGCCAGCCACGAGGACAACCTGTACTCGTTGTTCGGGTCCATTATTGTCGCTCCGAGGGTCTTTTTTATCACGTCCGAGGTCAGTCTTAAAGTTGGCCCTAAATTATAATTATTATTATTATTATGGATAAATTCGACCAAGGAAAATGATCACATCCGCTGCAGGCCAATAATGTTATACTATTATGATTAAACTCGACCAAGAGAAATGATCACATCCGCTGTAGGCCAATGATATACGCCACTGTGAATAATAATAAAATGATAAGTTTTAGACCCTTAAACAATGAAATTTACGAAAACTTAAATTAAAATATCGGAATTTTCGGAGGTTACCTGGAAAATCTGAAAATTCCTGGTTTTTTGATTAAAATCGAAAAATTAGATTTTTAGGCAAAAAAATATATTCCTTTTTTTTTAATTTTAAAAGGGGGTTTCGTAAAAATACATAAAATTTTTCATATAAATATTTGTAGTTTTAATAGTTTTTTTAGGAAATAATTTGTTACGTTAAAAATTCCCTTTGGCCTTAGAATTTTAGGTAAGAACAGGTTCGATATTTTTTTGCGGTTTTAACCATCTGATTTAATAAAAAGCCCTATGGACAAAAAAACAACCATAATTTATTTTTTTTAAAATTACCATTGTCCGCGGATGTTAAAAAAAAATGCTCAAATGGGAAAGATGACAAAAAACTTCCTATTTAAAAATTTTTGTCAAAAAATAGACTTTAATTAAAAAGGTTGTTAAAACGGCTCATGCTTCAAAAAGAAACAGGGTTTTCTTTAACGGAAACCTTAATACCTTCCCACTTTATTTTATTTTTAAGAGATAAGAAAAATTTTCAAACAAAAAGTTTAGATTACCTCCGACTTTAAAATCAGTATAATAATCTAAGTTATAAAAATTCAAAAGTTCAAAACAAATTTTTGTATCAAGGAAGCGAGAACTCGCCCTTTTTTACATTATGTTTTCTCTTAGATCTACGAATACTTACCACACCAATCAGGTCTCCTTTACCGTATTCACCCACCAGCTCTTTCTTGCCGTTCTTGTGCGTGATTACCGAACGCAGCCGTCCAGATAGGACGATGTACGTCGAATCGCTGTCGTCGTCCTGTCTGTAAACAGCTCTTCCTGAAATGGAGTGTCGAAAAATAATTTCATTTAAATCCTACAACATAATTCGTACTTACCCGATTCTAAAAATAGCCAGTCCAGAGCAAAATCCACCTGTCTAACGAACGGGGAAAGTCTTTTAACGACCATATTGGCAACGTACAGTACAACTTTAGGTTTTTCTTTCATAACGCTGAAAGAGGAAAGAATCAGTATTTCGGAAAATTTAAAAGATATGGCAACAGCGTAAATCACGAGTGTATCTACCTATAGAAAGTATTCTTTGACAACAGAGCGATCCTACTCAGGTGTTTAGCCCTGATCGTGAAGAAGCTGGGCTCCCCCGTCAGCACTGCCAACCCTCCCACAATCTCGCCCGGGTACGAGGTGAACATGTTGACTTCGTCTTGACCTTCGGTGGTCCTTTGAGACACCGTGAGAGCGCCGGAGAGTACGTAGACTAACGCCACGTCCTAAAAAAGAAGCAGTAGTTATGCTATACCCAGAGTTCTTACTAAAAAAAAAGAATTGTCAATTTTTACGAATAGGCCTTTTCATCACAATTTTTTTTGTGCGCATGCGTCAGTATCAGCCATTTTTTTCGTATTGTTTTTTGTAAACAAGCATGTTAAAGGGCCTGTAAACACATAATTAAAATAAAAAAATACTAAAGAAAGTATAGTTATTGAAGAAAAGAAATACGAAAATAAAGAAAAAAGTGCCTTAATTAGCAAATAGGTTTTTTAATCAATTATTATAATGATATCAGTACGAAAAGGAACGAAGAAGCGGTGTTGTTATGAAGTATGTAAGAGTGATACACGCTATAAATCATTTAAATACAATACAATTTAATCAATATAACAATTGTATATATGTGGTAGGCCTAATTAGAATAAAATTATAGATACTTTTTGTATAGTAAAGAAGTAATGAGGCCTAACCTCTCAATCAGCTCACTTCTTTTTCCTTTTTAAAGACGTCCATGACATTTGAGCCACCTTTTTAATTGCGTACAATTATGGTCTTCAACTGAATTATAAATCAGTGAAGCACCATCAACGATTTTTTCCAGTAAATAAATGATTTAATTGGGGAGATAATACTGCATTTCCAGCCATTGTCGATCAAAACAGTACGAAACTTTTGAATTGCCGCTATTTCAACATGGCGACTGCGCTTGCCTATACACACGCGTTTCAAAACTGATTAGTTTTGCGCATGACGTCACCAAGAGAGTTGCCTTCCTTAAATTTAAATGCGGCTTGCAGAGACAGAATCAGTTTGTTAGAAAAATAATTGTAAATTAGGAAAAAAGTTATTCGACTTACAAAAGATATTATTGAATAATATAAAATACCATTTATTTGTAATATATACAGGGTTATTCATTTTAAAGTAAAAAGGGCTTTATTTTTGAAGTTCCCTGTCCTTTTTTAAAAAACGAATATAGCCAAACAAAAGTGTTACAGCACGAGTGACGTATTTTTTAAATGGAATACACCGTATATTTTTATATCAAAAGATAGAGATTTTCACGAGGAATTCGGTGATATAGCGGTTGCTGGGTTTATTTCCTGCGGTTCTGCTGCAATTGTCTAAAAACTGCATGATACTATAGGGATAGTTTCATCTGAAAAAACGTAGCTGCCACAGGTGTCACAGGTACTTATTTGCCAAAGTCAAGAATTTCAAAAAATATGTTTATTACTTTTTGGAGTAGTATTATAATGAGGTTTTCATCAGAAGAACGGCTTCAAATTATAACTCTCTATTATAAATGTGGAGAAAACGCCAGGGAAACACAACGAAGAGATGTTGCAAATTTCTACCGATATATATTAGTAAAAATGATTTTAAAACTGAAGTTCTTATTCGAAGAAACAAAATCGTTACATATTACGAAAAGGACTACAATGAAAAAAAGAAACCGGGATCGAGCTATTCTAAATTATTTTACTTTGTATCCCATGAAGTCAATTACTGACGCAGTTAGAGACTTGGGGTATGGCCCTGCAAGAACAGGAGAAACCTATGCGACGGTTCAGAGAACACTGAAATATTTTAAGTATCTTCCATATCACGTTCTTCCAGTGCAGCATTTAACACATGAACAAAAGGAACTTCGCTTTCAATTTGTTTCCCAAATTTTAATCCATGAACAATATAACGATCCTACTTTGTTTCAAACGATTCTTTGGACGGATGAAGCTACGTTCCCTACATCGGGAATGTTTAACCGACGCAATACGCACAGCTGGGCAAGACAAAATCCCAGGAAATTTCAAGAGATTAAATACCAAGGAAGGTCTTCTCTTCATGTCTGGTGTGGTGTGTTTAACAATAGAATTGTCGGGCCAATATTCTATGAGGGATCCTTAACTGGAGAAACATATCTCAATCTTCTTGAAAACGATATTGAAGACATTTTAGAAGAAATGCCACTCGAAACGTATCGCAAGATAATTTGGCAAAAAGACGGAGCGCCGCCCCATGCTGTTCGTCAAGTTGTGTAGTATCTCAATCGCCGACACAATCAGTGGATTGGACGTTATGGCACTATTAGATGGCCACCTAATAGTCCAGATATTACAAATTTTGGACACTTTTCTATGGGGTCACTTGAAGAATGTCGTTTACCAAAATGGGAACACAAACACGGAAAAAGTGAGAGAAAAAATTGTAAATTAAATTAATCGTCTTAACCAGCCCTATTTTTTAGGTGAAACTATCCTTATAGTATCATGCAGTTTTTAGACAATTGCAGCAGAACCGCAGGAAATAAACCCAGCAACCCCTATATCACCGAATACCTCGTGAAAATCTCTATCTATTGATATAAAAATATAGGGAGTATTCCATTTAAAAAATACGTCACAAGTGATGTAACTCTTTTATTTTTGTTTCAAATGTTTTTTTGATTAGATTATTGAATTCTACGGAAAAAATACACGAAATGGCTATATTCGTTTTTTAAAAAAGTACAGGGAAGTTCAAAAATAAAGCCCTGTTTACTTTAAAATGAAAAACCCTGTACATAAATTCTACAAAATTAAGGTAACCTTAACTAACATCATCATCTAACTCACCTTATTGGAATCTTCTTTCATCAAATACGTTCCGGCTGACACTTCCTTCAATTCGAGATTGAAGTCGACGCCTTCGTCGTCTCCCGTTAATCCTAACTCAACGATAAACGCTTCTGTTGCTATTCTGATGAGATCTTCTTCAGTGGCATCTTCTGGAACCGAGTGTCTTTTTCTGGTCACGTCGGGCGCCTACAATAATAGATTTTTTAAACCCATTCTTGTATGTTTTTTTTTTAATAGGAATTCACTGCTAGTCAGTCTCTCGATGGTCAGGCACAAGCAAGCCTTTATAGCGTTCCATTTAGTCCAGGAGGAATCGGCGCATGAGTACCGAAAACTATTCCACCCCAATTTTTTTATACGATCCTCTTTAAATTGCCCTGCCTATACCTAAAGTCCAAAATTTCTGTCAATGACTCATTTAATACCAACCGACGAAGCGGCTGAATAAAAATCTAACACCAGTAAATGATTTTTAAGCCTAAGATATACTTTTCCGCTCAAATAACAGTGAACCGGCCAAAAGTTTCATCGCCACGTTGTCATAATTCGCGAAAATAAGTTACCAGCCAGCGATCGCACTTAAAATAGCACGCCAATATGTATTGAAATCATTGTTATCGAGAAGACAATAAAAGTGGCAACACACATTCCTTAGTTTACAACTTGAACAGACATGAAAATAAGCGTATCGACAAGGTTTTCGTGCTGTTCGATGATTTTATTTAGTTATTATTGATTATGGACAGATTTTGTGAGTTTACATTTTAATTGCTATACAGGGTATTTTGAAAATATTGTAAATTTCTAGTAATAGTAGTACCTATATAGATATTGTTTTGTGCCAATTTTATTATAGTTTATCTTATTTAGTGTATATAATTGTATACATAGATTAAGTGTTGTTAAGTGCTTTTAATTCAGTAAACAATGAATATTAACCAACCTTAAATAGTTATCCGCCTACAAAAAAAAAACTCAGTTAACGTTAAAAGAACGAATAATGGTTAAAAATGTTTACCATGGTATTCGGGAACGAAATCCAGAACTAACCACTTTGGATGCTGCAGAGATATTTTTCTGAGTTTTAAAAGGCAAATAAACAATATTAGTAATTATTCGGATACTGGAAATGCGATTTTTTTGCACACTCTCTACTTTCCCATTGTTAAACATGAATCAGAAGCTGTTTTTTTGGCCGCCTCTTATAGAACTTCAAAAGAATAATAATTGAGTTGTTTAATTCCATTTTACGACAAAAAAAATTCTGTCATTTGCACGAAAACATTTAAAAAACTCATACCATTTTAATATTAAAAAAATCACTCAAAAAGTACGGAAAAAACCTTAATTTTCAATAAAAAGTAGGTTAAACGTTTACGTCCGAAATTCTAAAAATGTTGACCTGTTGCCAAGTTGTAATAGTTTTCTTTATGACATTTTTATAAGCTATGCAAACCTTGCTTCGCTCGGCCCGCAATGTTTGATCAAAAATATCCTCGATATGGAAATCCTAAATATGGAACTCGAAAGATGATGATCTTGGGGCTTTCGTGTTTCTTATATAGTGGTTATTTTTGATGAAGCAATGCGTGTAAATATCGTATTTAATATTGAATTTGCAAGATCGGTGATGAATTGGCAAGTCGGTGTAACATGGATTGTCTAACGTTCTGTTTTTACATCTTTTTTAATTTATGTTAAGACTAAAATTTTATTATTTTTTTTCTTGTAGCAAAATAAAATCGGAAAAGGTAAAATTAAAGTAAAAAATGTATTTTTTTTTTGAAAAACGTTAAAAAAACTTAAATTTGTGTTCTATGACCTCAAAATAGGAGGTGTGCAAAATTAAGCAAAAAAATTACATTTTTCATTAATCCGAATAATACCAAAATAGTATAAGCTTGTAACTAATTTAAAGGGTTGATGCAAATGTGGGAAAATAACTTTTGCTTGTAAAAAATATTTTCATGTTTTGACGAAATTCTATCATTTATTTTCTTAAATGCACACGCCACTGGAATTAATTCCCCTGACCCCACACAACCCGGGGCACTCTAAAGGCGAGCGATGCGTCATTGACAGAAATTTTGGACTTGAAGTATAGAGGCAACCTGGTGCCATATTGTTAAAACCAAAATGGTTCCCAAAAATATTAACTGTATCGTGAATAGTCATATGACCTTTTTTATTTGTATTTTAATAAAGAATATATTTAAAAAAATTGTCCTGTTTGAAAATAACAATTCCTTGCAATAATTCTTTAAACAATTTCGGTTTAAACAATATGGCAACAGGTGGCCCCATGGCAACATGCATTTATGTCATCAGTAGAGCAATTTAGGAGGATCGTATAAAAAAATTGAGGTTTTTGGTATTCATGCGCCGATACCTCCTGGAATAATTGGCTGGAGTGAGCTGGATATAACGAACTTCAGCAAATGATTAACAAAGTTTAACGCTTCCGTTGATAAAGAGTAGTCAGTGTGAGGGACTTATTTATGAGAATTCAAACAACGTTATAATGTCTGCTTCAATATTTGAGTCATAGTCATTTATACATACGTTCTTATTCAGTTCTGTCGTTCGTTAAGAAAAACGCCATTTTACGCTTTAAAATGCATTTAAATATTTGGACTTGGAGACTACGGTACAGCAAGAAGTCAACTTTGAACAGCATCAAATATACGAACGAGCGGACAGATCTACATGAAACTTTAGACGTGTCCATAATAAAGTACTACCATTTTTAGAAAAGTAAAACGAAGAATCTAACGGCGCCATCTCTTATCAAACGACAAAACTTAGTGAACAACCAGTTATATGATAAATACTAACTTCAGTTTTTCCCTCAACATCCATCAGCATATCAGGTGTGTTCGGAGACAAAGTTTTGCCGTCAAAACTCGATCTCGTTCTTCGGTGTCCGTGCGAATTTTGCCCGCTCGGTTGGTTGTTGGTGCCACTAGGATCAACTGAAACTATCGTCACAAATTATATACAGGGTGTTTCAAATTCGACTCTCACCATTGAGATCTCGGAAACGGTAAGAATACGAGGAAGTTTAAATTGGGGCAAAGTTGCGTATAGGGGAGCCCAATGGTACACCGTTGAAAAATTGAAGTAATCTTTTGTACTTCCAGAAATATGGCGGAAAAACAGAAATTTGCGATTTTCGTTTTTATTTTTTTACGAGTTTATTTTAAAAGTAAAAAAAAATCTAAACACACATTCTTATTGAAACTTTTACACTTCATCTATTGAATTTAAATTTTCATATTCTTTGCAACGAAACACCTCTTTTTAGGTCTAGTAAGCCGTGAAAGCCAAACCGAACTTCTATGTCGGATCCAGCTTGGCCAAGGATGACGACAGATAACAAAACAAATGAATTGATATAATATAAACAACACAAGTGCATACACGTTATTATAGTTAGTAGTGGGTAATATTATTTCTTTGAGTACAAAATACGTCAATTTATTTGTTTTGTTATTTGTCGTCATCCTTGGCCAAGCTGGATTCAACATAGAAGTTCTGTTTGGCTCTCACGGCTTACTAGACCTAAAAAGAGGGGTTCCATTGCAAATAAAATGAAAATTTAAAGTAGGATTGTTACAAAACTGCTTATTCAAACATAGACAT
Source organism: Listronotus oregonensis (assembly GCA_019359885.1). Taxonomy (NCBI): domain Eukaryota; kingdom Metazoa; phylum Arthropoda; class Insecta; order Coleoptera; family Curculionidae; genus Listronotus; species Listronotus oregonensis. Next base: position 9,002 of record JAHBCN010017578.1, read on the forward strand.
AATATATATATATATATATATATATATATATATATATATATATATATATATATATATATATATATATATATATATATATATATATATATATATATATATATATATATATATATATATATATTATATATATATATATATATAAAAAATAATATTTATATATCTTAAAAAATATTTTTATAATTTAAAATTTATTTTTTTAATAAAATAAAAATTTTTAATAAAAATCTTTTCTTTTTACAAAAAAAACAATGATTTTAACAAAAACTTATAAAAAAAAAATTAAAAAAAATTCCTTTTTTTTTTTTTTTTTTTTTTTTTTTTTTTTTTTTTTTTTTTTTTTTTTTTTTTTTTTTTTTTTTTTTTTTTTTTTAAAAAAAAAAAAAAAAAAAAAAAAAAAAAAAAAAAAAAAAAAAAAAAAAAAAAAAAAAAAAAAAAAAAAAAAAAAAAAAAAAAAAAAATTTTAAAAATATATATATATATATATATATATATATATATATATATATATATATATATATATATATTTTTATATATATATATATATATATATATATATATATATATATATATATATATTATATATATATATATATATATATATATATATATATATATATATATATTATAAACATACAGTGTTCCATTTACAAAAAAAAAATATACTCAATTTTCCTATTTTCCGATCGTCAGTTGTTATTTTTTAAATGTCATATCTTAAATTTTCATAAAAGTGCTAAAACTTTTGTATAAACCACTTTTTTGTATTTCTTTAAATAACACCTTTAAAAGCATGCCACGTTATAAGGAAAGCCACTGTTTATTGTTAAATAAATCTTTTATAGTATCGTTTTTAAAAATAGAATGAAAACTTACCCAACTGGGATTCTCTCGGGACATAGGACAAAGCCGATTCTCTTGGCGCCGAAGACGCCTGAGAGTCTCGGTGCTGGTCGTCGCGTTTCCTTTTTAACGGCGAAGAAAACAGTTGTCCTTTCTGTTTAGGCGTCTATAAGGTAAAATAAATACGTCTATACAGGGCGTTAAAAAAAGTAAGTAAATATATATCTTACCTTTAAGGCAATAATCTTATTTGAGGCATGTAAAAAAATTACAAATTTTTAAAAATTAATCCAACAACCACTTTGACCAACCTGCGAGGTACAAAGTAGTGATGGGCATATTCGGATGATTTTAATATTCGAATATTGATATTCCGGAAGATCTTCATATTCGGAATATCAATCGACATATGAAACATTGACCGATCAAAGCCAGTTGATATTCGATGTATTGCGCCGACCGCCGACCGTCGATTTACCCGGAAGTCGAAACGTTTGCTTTCGAAATAAGGTTATTCCGGATAAATCAGTTGCAGTGGCGGCTCGTGGTAAATCTTTCGGGGAGGTCATCAGTTAAAATTTCAAATGCATATTGCTTAACTGATTTTAAGTTAAAAAAAAAATGAATGAAGGATTCAATTTTAGGCATTATATTTCACACAGGACGTTTACTCCAAAGAAAAACAAGAATGAAAATTCAAAAATAAATGAATAACAAACAAACATCTCGAAAAATGCGTAATTTTCCTCTTCGCGGCTGTTGACCCAGATTATGCGATTACACTGCTTCGGAAAGCAGCCGAAATCGCCCAATCGCAAATTAGATCGGGAATACTTGACTCGGTTCCGTTTAACACAATACGGTCAATGCAGCCTGGCAGCCCGGATTTTTGCCAGCGAACGAAACCACCGATCTGGAGATCGCTGCGCGAAGCTTGTGGAATCCAGTAATCGGTCAACAGTTTATAAAATTGTTTAAAAAATAATAAATAATATTATATATATAATATATATATATATATATATATATATATATATATATATATATATATATATATATATATTTTATATATATATATATATATATATATATATATATATGATTTCTTTTAAATAAAAGATCTAACAATATCGGTAAACAATATCAGCATGCAGAGAAATATCTAGATTTAATTTTTCTAGGTAAAAACCGTTATGCGTCGGACTAGAAAAATCAAGAATAAAAATTCAAATTTCTTTTAGCTAAAGCATCATATGGATTGGATTGCCTGTTTATCTAGCTTCAATTTCCTTTTTTTAATCCTCTGTGAGTCCATTTCTCGCAGAGATATTGAATTTTGAGTGAAAAAGGACCCTTTTGCATTTAATCGCCGATATCTCAGCAATCCAATGGTAATACAGAGAATCGGAGGACAGTTTCGGAATCTGGAATAAATTTCCTACAAAAAATTGTTAGGATCGTTAATTTTTCTTTTTTCATAATTGTGATTGTAAAACGTTTAGGGTTCAAAAAGTTGGTGCTTTAATTTTTTCAAAAGTTTCATTGCTTAAAACAAAAAACCGTTCGCTATATCAAATTAAAATTTTACAGGGTTGTTGTGGGTATGTCGAAGTGTAAAAATTATGCTCGACATTAGTCCTATCACCAAAATTTGCAGTGGCGCAGATAACTTTGTAAAAAACTTTGACTTTTGAAGTTCATGTCAAGAATTAAAAAAAAATTATTTTTAACAATCCTATCAGTTTTTGTAGGAAACCTATTCCAGATTCCGAAACTCCCCTCCGATTCTCTATAAGACCATTGGTTGCTGAGAGTACGGATTTAGAAATGGCTGCTCCACTATAACTGGTGTTTTGGAAGTCGTGAGCGACATAGTTCAGGGTTTGGATCGTGGTGAGCTAAGGAACTGCTAGCCTGTGTGATCTAAGCCGAGCCTTTGACTGTGTCTCCCACCCAAAGCTGTTGGATAAGCTAAATTATTATGGTGTTAATGGAGTAACCCATCGCCTCCTTGAATCTTATCTGCAAAATAGAAAGCAAGTCGTTTCAATTCACAGTGGCCTCTCTGATGAAAATTATCTAACTTCGGGCGTGCCTCAGGGCTCAATTTTGGGCCCACTATTGTTCATCATTTATATCAATGACTTTAGCACTGCACTGTCACCAAATAAAAGCATATTGTACGCAGATGATTCTACCATTATTACCTCTGGTATTGACGAAATTTCTGTTAATCAACGCACTGACGAAGCTATTGCGAAGGCCCAAAACTGGTATACCAGTAACAGTCTTAAGTTAAACACAGATAAAACTCAAAAAATTTCTTTTAGTTTTAATTATAATCTTATTATGGGAGCACACGTTAAACTTCTGGGTCTTGTGGTGGACGATGGTTTGAAATGGTTTGCACACATTGATATGCTCTGTGCCAAATTAAGTAATCAAATTTATTTACTGAAACAGATAAGAAGGTCTTTTGATAGGCAAATTTTGGTATTGGTATATTTTGCCAACCTCCATTCCCTGTTAAGTTATGGGACTGTCCTATAGGGCAATTCATCTCATAACGACAAAGCTTTTAAACTTCAGAAGAGGGCCGTGAGGGTCATTGCGGGGATCGGCCCTCTCGAATCATGCAGACCCTTTTTTGCACAGTTTGGGATTATGCCACTTCCTTGCATATACATATATCAAACACTTCTTGAGATTCATAAAAATATTGATACGTTTACTAAGCTGTCATACAATCACTCCTACGGGACACGATCTTCAAATTTACTATTACTCCCCAGGCATCGACTCGCAAGCTCGGCACGGACCTCTGAATATTTCACTATACAATAAGCTTGGCAACTCTGTACAGGACTTAAATTTTTTAAAATTTAAAAATAAATTTTAAAAAATTTTATTACAAAAATGTTTTTATTCTGTCAATGAATATATGGAGGCGCCACCAATGAATTAAATTTCATGTATGGACTATTTTTGTATTGTCTATTGATCAAATTTTGTATATCACGTTTGTAATATTGCGTTTTCCGTCTTATACCTTTAAATTTTATTTATGGTTACTTTGGTGACTTTTGTGACCTGCAACAAACATGTAAATGTAACGTTGTCAAATAAATGTATATCTATCGGAGGTTGAATGCACAAGGGTTCTTTTTCATTCAAAATTCAATATCTCTGCGAGAAATGGAGTTACAGAGGATTTAACAAAAGCAAATTGAAGCTTGATAAACAGGCAATCCAACCCATATAATGGTCTACCTAAAAAAGAAAAAAATTCCCACAATCGTAGACTTAAAAGAAAAAATATTAGAAAATTTCTTTTGCGCGCTATTTCTTTGGATTACGTAACAATGGCGACTTCAAAAAATTTTTTGGCCAAAAGATCTCAAAACTAGAATCTAAAAGCTTCCAAATACTTTTTTTAGATTGTTGATACGACCATTTTTCACTGATCTACAGCCTGTCAAACACCACCTAAAAAATTCGAAATTTTTTATGGACCTTTAATTTTTTCCATACCCAAAACTGTACCTCGCAGGTGAGTCAAAGTGGTTGCCAACTCTTAGACCACTATTGGCAACGCCGTCCCAAATCCCTTACCTGTCTAACCAATTCCGCGCTCAATCCCAAATACTGATGCAACGCGGTAAAAGTGACCCTTTGCAAACGCACCATTATGACCTGCATCACCCGGATAAAGATGTCGGGATACTCCTGGAAGATGTCTTGGAAGGCCGCCATCGGTAATTTCACTACGGTCGAGTCCTCGATAGCTTTCGCCGAAATCGTTTTGTACGGATTCGGATGCCCCTAAAATGGTAGCTGAATGTTTGCATCATTTCTTTTTACTATTGCACCATATACAGAGTGTTTCTTAATACTATTCGTATATTTAAGAGTCCATTTGCGCAGCGAAAATTGGATTCTATTTGGGGCTCGGGGCAAAATGTTTTTCTCAAAAACGGCATAAGTTATCGATAATTTTCAAAAACTATATGAAAGCCAACACTTAAATCTAGGCTTCTGCTGTAATAGTTTTTTAAATTTGGATTTAGTTTTTAATATTTCCTTGAGTGAAAGTCACCCTAAAATCGGTTATATTTAGATGCTATTTTCTCTTAACTCGACTCATATTTCAAAAATCCGTTACAGCAGAGACATAGATTATTTCCTTACCTTTAAAATGGTGTATAATTTATGTCAATTAAGTGAAAAATAGTGATCGAAAAACGTTATCTCCTGTAGGCTTGCAATCGGAAACAACATCGCAACGATACACCCAAGGAAGTTCAAAGGTGTATAGAAGCCCAATGCTATGGCCCATTCGATCAAAAAATGTCCAGCCCAGTATGAAAATAACTGTCAGAGTTGGCCCCGCCGATTCTGCGCAATAACAAATTCCACGAAATAATTTAATGTGTTGCCTACTTACAACTGATAAATCAGTGTGGTTAGCCAACACATTATAATTTATGAGACCGAGTACCGTTTTTGGATTGATCAAAACCTTCTTATTTTATTTTGTGTTTATTAAATTGTGACTATAATTTTTTGTTTATTGTTTGTTACTTATAATATCGTAACAAAATAACTAGAGGTTGTATGGTTTTGTCTTGAAAACCCAAAGGGTAACATACCCGTCTTTTTAACTTTAGGTAAGTATTTTTTATATTTAAATTAGGTGCTTCTTATAAGACGTAACGTTAGGTAACCGAATAAATAATAATATAATTATTATGAATAATAGAAAATGAAAATTTCATAGGAAATATTAGTGAAAAAGTAAGGCAATCTTAACTATCTTTTAGATGATTTCCACAATGTTTGTGTATTTCTGTGGATTATTAAAAGAAATAAGGTTTAATTTAGGTACTTTTATTTCATTTAATAATTTAGTACACTCTTTTAAAGGATCAAAATTATTGATTACTGGGCAGACCAGGCAAATTTTAATATATACAGGTCCCTCTAATTGAATGAAAGGAAGTACAATTTTGGTACGGTTTTTGGGGCGCTGATTACAAATCTAAAAAAAACGGCAATGTTTCGTTTTCGAGATATTCATCATCAAATCGAAAATCAAACTAACCTTATTTATACTATTCCTCCTTCTTTTTGCACAAAATTCTTGATTTTTACACTAAATTGCACAAATATATCACAAACACCTTTTAAAAACTTTTTTTATGTTTATTTTACACCTTTTTTACACTTTTTATTTTTTAAGCAAATATGGCTGCTGCCTTTGAACTAAAGTTCGCAATTTAATGGAAAAGATGTAAAATAAATAAAAAAAAGTTTTAAAGTGTTTATAAATGTGTGCCACTTTGTGTAAAAATAAATGGTACAAAAAGAAGGGAGAATATAGTGAAAATGAGGTTAGTTTATTTTAACTTTGATGATGAAGATCTCGAAACGAAACGTTACCGATATTTTTTAGTTTTAATCACAAACCCTGTTACAAATTTGATCAAAATCGGAGAGGAGGCAACTTTCTAGACAATACCATTTGTTTAAAAATAAATTAGATTTTGGTTTCTTAATCATGCATTATCAACTTTTTAAGCTCGACAACACACACATAATATTTACAATTATTACAATGGATACTCAGGTACCAAAGGTTACTAAACATTTTTAACCACTGTTATTCTGTCTCATGAATGTTTGTTATTAGTGAAAAATATATGCCTAAAAAGCAGCTATAAAAATTTTCACTTTTTAATGTACAACCAGAATCTTAGGATTAGATTAAACTCATTTACACTATCTTGCCCTTCTTTTATCACAAAATTGGTGATAAGTACATAATACTATCATACAATGTTTGAAACTTATTTTAAAAAATCGTGTTTTTATTTATTTACAAAGATTTTTTGGGAAAAATACAAAACTTCCAAAAATATCGACCATTTAAATAGAAGGCAGTAAAGTGGCGCCATCTATTCTTTCCATATTATATCAGATGATATAAAATCTAATATTACACAATAATTTTAAATATTCTATAGTAGTATCCTTTAATAACCAACAATATTGTGCAAAAAATAAAAAAAAAATCAATGAATGTTGGAATTTGACGTTTGATGAGGTCAATTTTATAGATAGTAACAAAGAATTATGGAAATCCGGCCCTGACCTACTATTCATTGCGCAAATTCCGCGGGACCAACCCCCTATTCCCGCTGCCCTGCACGCCTGGACAATTTTGTTCTACAGTATTGGGCTCCATACACCTTTAAACGTCCTTGGATACACCGAATTTGGAAGAACCTAAATAAAATATAATATTTTTAATGCGGCTATACGAAAATTGTGGTAGTGGGAGTTTGTTAGTCTCCGCCCACCGTCTCCGCGTCCTTTCGCCCGACCCCTAAGGTGTAGCGTAAATGCACTCTTAAAGGTAAAATAGTTAACGTCGTGAGTCGCTTTAATCACACCGGCACCGGTTTTCTCGTGTCACCAATAAAATAGTTTCAATTAAAAGTCAGGTGTAATATTATCTTAATGTTGTATGTTTTAAGTTTTATTCCATTACATGAAAATGTCGTAAGGTATTTTTTAATTAATAAAATACAATATACCCACCGTCAATACGTCAGTAAAACTTAACAGTGACGTCACGCTTTCCCAGGTTTCACGATCTTTAAAGATGAAGTTCCCTCGTTGTTTGTAATAAAAACGTTCAGTTTTCCGCTCTGCAATATGTAAAAATTTTCATCCGGATCACCTTAAATTCAAATTAGAAAACCTTAGTTGGATGAAAAATTCCATTGCTTTGTAGTACAGTCAAAAACAGTGATAGTTTTCACTATAGATGCACAAAACAATGCTAAGTTGTTTGTAATTAGTTGGGACGCTGGCTAACTCGAGCGGGAGTCCATCGAGAGAAAATACTTTCACACGCTGCTATACAGGGTGTAAAAAGTATGATGTCCACAAAGAGTTACAGCACGAGTGACGTATTTTTTAAATGGAACACACCGTATCTTTCATATCAATGGATAGAGATTTTCACGAGGAACTCGGTGATATAGGGGTTGCTGGGTTTATTTTTATTATAACGAGGTTTTCATCAGCAGAACGGCTTCAAATTATATTATATGCTAAAAATGGTATGATATATCTATTTCAAAACCCAAAGGGAAAAAATTAGAATAAAGGGAAAAAAATTAAAATACAATACAGGTAAAATATGGTGGTTGAAAGACACTTATAAAAAAAAATTAAAATAATAATAAATTTAAATGTTCTATAAACCCGTTATTTTCGAAACATTCTTCCACTCCTTTGTTTTTCCCAAAGCTCGCCAATCTTATTTGAAGTTTTTGGGTTTAAAGAGTTAATTTATTTAAAATTTTTTTTCTCTCTCATTTCTTCCGTGTTTGTGTCCCCATTTTGGTAAACGACATTTTCAAGTACCCAGGGAAAAAGGGGCCCAAAAAAATGTAATATCTGGACTATTAGGTTTAATATGCCATAACGCCCAATCCACTGATTGTACCCGGGATTAATTGCACAACTTGACGAACAGCATGGGGGGGCCTCCGTCTTGTTGCCAAATTATCTTGCGATACTTTTCAGTGGCAATTCTTCAAAATTCCCTTTAAAATCTTTTCAAGAAGATTGAGATATTTTCTAGTTAAAGGGTCCCTCATGAATATTGGCCCCACAATTCTATTGTTAAGCACACTACACCAGACATGAAGGGAAAACTCCTTTGGGATTTAATTTTTGAAATTTCCTGGGATTTTTTCTTGCCCCGCTGTGCGTATTGCGTCGGTTAAACATTCCCGTGTATGAACCTTCATCTGTCCAAAAAATCGTTTGAAACAGGGTAGGGGTCGTTATCTTGTTCATGGATTAAAATTTGGGGAAAAAAATTGAAAGCGAAGTTTCTTTTTTTCACGGGGTTTAAAAGCTGCACTGGAAGAACGTGATATGGAAGATACTTAAAATATATCAGTGTTTCGAACCTCCCTAGGTTACTCCTTTTTTCTTGCGGGCCATCCTCAAGTCTCTAACTGCGTCATAATTTACTTCATGGGAAAACAAAGAAAAATAATTTAGAAAAACGATCCCCGGGTTTTTTTTTCTCATTGTAGTCCTTTTTCTAATATGTGAATTTTGTTTCTTTAATAAGATTCAGTTTTAAAATGTTTTTTCTGATATATTTCGGTGAAAATTTGCAACATATCTTGGTTGTGTTTCTCTGGCGTTTTCTCCACATTTATAATAGAAAGTTATAATTTGAAGCCGTTCTTCTGATTAAAACCCATTATAAAAACTCCAAAAAATAATAAACGTATTTTTAAAATTCTTGACTTT
>JAHBCN010017579.1:0-18220 GCA_019359885.1 Listronotus oregonensis
CCCTTTAACGACGGTCACCGCTTGGACTAATAGGAGAGGTGAGCTACCAAAAATACCCGACTCGGCCCATCATTAGTGTCGAATGTCCGTCTTAAATGTTTAGTTAGTTATTTTTAAGGGATCAGCGTTAATTAGACCCGGGTTGAGTTTTTAATAATTATTTTAATATTAAATGAGATGTTATATCGGCACACAGTGTACCGTTGGTTACCCATTCAACTACCAACCGCGCACGGCCGTTGCCTAAATTTACTAATCTGCAAGTTAAGTTTTATTGTGTCAGGCAGTGTGTCCATTGTATATATTTCTATTGCAATATCATACTATTCATGTAAATAATACATCGGTAACAAAAACAACCCCTATATCGTTTCATCACAAAAACTGTATGAAACAACAAAATAATATTATTAATTTTCAAACAAAATTGCTATGAAATTGAACCCCAAATACAACTCACACAGAACGTTATTTGTTGGGACTGATTTGTCGGTAAATCACTCCATCACAATCCAAACAGGGTGAGATTATTGGATTTACAACTCCGGTGGTTGAAATGGAACAGTGGAGAAGGGGGGCTAAAACAGGCATCAATACGCCGCCCCGCCCCAAAGGTTAGCCGTTGCCGTGGTTACCGAATAGGGGTGCACTCAATGGCGGACTAAGGGTGGAGTTATACCCCTCAAACACTGAGAAGAAAGTTTTCTCTGCTGTATACCGACGGTGGTTTTTAGGTGTTATTGATGTTTTATTAAATTGAGTATTTAGTTAGCAAGAATTTTATTATTATTACTTTGAACGACGCGACGCGGCGAGATAGAGATTAAATTCAACGGTTTTGACTAAAGATAAAACGAAATTGTTCTTTTGTATATTATATAAAAGCTGTGTAAAAGCTAAATGAATTAAAGATCTTTACAAGAATAATTTATGATGAAAGCAGTGGAGAATTATATTTGCATTATATCTTTAGAAGTTGTAATACGCCAAGATGGATTAAATCTCGTCTTGCCGTTTTACTTATAGTTGTAGTATAATTTGGTATTTTAAAGAAAAAATAAATAACAAATATGCTTCTTTTATTAAGATTTATTTGTGCTATTAAGCAATGAATAATTTGAACTTCTTATAATAATGTAGGGCCTTTAGCTGACCCCCGCGTTCATGAGAACTAACGTCTAGTGATTTTTTTTATGTCTACGAAAAAAATCCTATTTTATACTACATGGGCAAGTCAGGAAATATTCTAGATTTTTTGGGCTTTTCCAGTACTTTAATTGTTTTCCTGATTTCACTGCATTAATTAGTTTTGAAAAATTAAATAAAGTGGATTTTTCAAATATATGTATAATGTTTGGTAACATTAATGATATAAATATAAAGATACGCACCTAATTTCTTTTTTTTTCTTTATATACATATTATTATTTTCTGTGACCCATAATTTTTTCTAATGTCTCTTCTGATGGCAAGAAATATTTGGTTACATTAAAGATATCAATATAATGATAAGCACCTAATTTCTTCGTTTTCTGCCAGGGCCGTATCTGGACCAAAATATTGGGGGGGTTAGTTGTGGTTAGTGCCACTGGCCTATGGCATTTGATAAATTAGAAATTTAAAAAAATTATAAATGGGTTTTACTAAAAAATATCAGGTTAAACTTAAAAACACACTTTACAACATTAAAATATTAAAAATAATAATTATAATAACAACTGAATATTTCTTTGCTTTTTCCTCGTTAAACGATTCAAGACTTCCGCAGTATCACAAGTCCTGTTAGCCGCCCTTGACCAGTTGAATTGCGCAAATAATAGTCTTTTGAACGTCTTAGCGATTAAAATGATCGTTCCGAGGAGCCTGTAGATACAGGTAATGTGGCCAGAATTTAAAAAGAAGGTGTACTGGATGCGTCAAAATTCAGTTTGAGCTAGACGGCTAATATTTGGTAAAATAAGCTACTACAGACGTTTTTAAGCGAAAATAATAATAATTGGAGATGTTAACAAATAGTTTTAAATATTTTTGTTATAAAAAAAGTACTTATAGAAAATATATGTATATATTTTTATTTTTTGGTTTTTCTTTTGGGAGGTCATTTTGACCATTTGACCCTATGATGGAGCCGCCACTACTTATTTAAAGTAAGATATACAAGATTTTTTTAACTTAAATGACGTATTGAACAAATATTATATACTCTATTAAAGTTCAAACAAAAAAAAATCTTTAACTTTTAAAATAATAATAATTTTTAATATTGTTTCTTTTTTATACCTATGTGGCTTAATATTTTTATATCTTTAAAATGGTAACAAATTTGTCACTAGATCGTTGATTATTTTTTATTTGTAAGATTTTAAAGGTATTTTTATTTTGATATATCTGTCCGTACTTAGGGACCGGAACCAAATAAGTCACATCCGGCTGAAATTTTAATATTTTTAAATAGAACATTTTTCAACTTTATTTTTGCTTTAAAATATATTTTTTAGCGTTACTTTTGAAAACAAATTTTCATTTATTTTTATTTTTTTGGAGACGTCTATGTAAGTTTATAATTTAAAAATAACTTTTATCTTTAAGGCTATCGCTAAAAAAGATGTTAAATTAATGGATTGAAACAAGTGTATACCTTTTTCGTTAAATTTAATGATTTTTCCAATATGAGGATTTTATTGATAAAAAAATCTTTTTTTTAGATATTTTAAATTATATTTTAAACTGAAAATAAACTGTTTAAAATAATTCACTTTTTTCTCTCAAAACATTGCGCCGTTAAAAAAAAACAACTGGCTCAAATAACAACCCATGAAGTACCAGAACTGAATATGTGTTATTTATAAGTGTATTTTACAAAATCGCCGTTATTTTGCATATTTAATTATGCAGTTTTTCTGTACTAACTTTTTTAACTAAATTGACTTTAAATAATAATAAACTTTGTTTTATTATTTCAGTAAATTGAGGTTTGCAGGAAATTGACAATTTTTTTTGGCGAAACAGCTTATCTATCAAAAAATACTTGAAAGTTAAAAAAAAATGTTAACACGTCCATTTAATGGCGTATATTGTCTACAAAAGTGAAACAACCCAAAAAATTAATAAAATAATATAGAAAAAAAATTAGGTTATTTTCCACAGGTTGTCGTTTTTTAAAAAGTGCTTCTCGTGGTACTATAACTTTTGTCGTTCGTCCAAGTAATCACAAAAAATTATTAAAAATAAAAGATACCTTCTTTAGGCATTCAAATATGTGTGAAGACTGTACGCTTTGAGTTGCGTTCTCAAAACTTTGTAGGATTATTGGATGATATGGATGATAATAAAGAAAGCTTCCTGTAGTACTAAAACTAAATGTCTCCCATCTAAGTAATCACATAGGATATTGAAAATAAAAAATGCGTTTTTGAAGGTTTCTGTAGGATTTACACAAGTGTGAACACTGTACGCTTTATGTTGCGTCCTCAAAACTTTGCAGAATTATCATGTGCTTATAAAGAAAGCTTTTTGTAATACTAAAGCTTAATGTCTCTCGTCCACGTATTTACCAAAGGCTATTAAAAATAAAAGATGCCTTTTTTGACGGCTTCTATAAGATTCACACAAGTATGAACACTATATGCTTTGAGTTGCGTTCTCAAATTTGGCAGAATTATTGTGATTAAAAAGAAAGCTTTTTGTAGTACTAAAACTTAATATCTTTCGTGGGAGTATCCACAAAATGCTGATAAAATAATAAAAGATGTCTTTTTGACGGTTTCTATAGGATTTACACAAGTGTAAACACGTTACGCTTTAAGCAGAGCGTTTTAAAAAAATTTTGAAATTATTTTGTGAGAGTCAGTAGCGTATATTACCTATAAACAGTAACTAAAATAATATTAGGTACAAAACTCAGTAATTACCCAAAATTATTTAAATTGTTTTAAAAAGTTGGGGACCTGGACCCTTCTGGCGCCCTCAAGTATACGCCAGTAAATGGGGCAGATCATTTATGCAAAAAATTAATGTAAATCGTACAGATGCATTGGTGTAGCGAATTCACGGAGTGTTCAGGAAAGTTTAAAAAAATCTGTCGATTTTTTATATCTGTTATTTTTTGTGATATTATTTTAATATTGTCGTGTAAGTTACCGATCATTGTAATTTTTAACTATCTATGTTTTTTTATTAATATGACTTATTACTAATGTTAAAAGAGCACTAATAAGTTTATTTTCCCTTTTCCTTCCATTAATACAAATAAACTTCAACTTATCGCCAGTTTTGCCTAAACTTTTCTAATATTTAGTATCAAAATTTTTTTTTCAGAAAAAAATACCAGTGACATGGAATTTTTCATGACCGTACATAATAAAACAGAAATGGTCTTTCCTGTCTTGTATAAATACTCAAAGAGGAATCCAAAGAAAAAGCACACACGACGTATTTACTGAACTGAACAAATAAGCAGAATGTCGTCGACAACTTTCATATCTTTTACAGGCATTTCGTGATCCTGGAGAAGAGCACTTACGCTTTTCCTATAGTCATCCAGGCTCGCTGATGACGTGTCTAAGGATTCCAAACAGACGATCCGGATTGCAGAGTATTGAACGCCCGCCGAGCATAAATCTTATTATAAGGAAAGAACGAGACGGAGTCAACATCGGTTTGCAGAAAGAAAATGCGCCTTCATGCTTAAATTAAACATTGCTGAAGCTGAAAACTTTACAGGGTTGGAATAGGGAAGTTTTAAATAAAGAAAATATATGATTTTAATATTTAAGAAGCTTTTATTTAGCGTGCAACAAGGCATGGTTAGCTAAGTGACGTCATTCTATATCCAATATGGCGGACTAGTTATAATTTATGCACTCCCATGATGTGGGTATCAAATAAAAGGGTTTGTTGAGAAAAAATACGAAAAATAAAATGACGTCGCTGTAAATCCCATATGGGGGACTTCCATAGCTGCTGAACTATGTTTTTTTAATGCAAGGGCAAAAAATACAAAACGACAGGAAACAAGCTAACCGTCATAATAGTTAGTTAATAGTAGTCGGGAGGAACGTACCAAACTCCTAAACTTATAAAACTTTTTAATAATAATGACATTAAAATAGCAAAAAAATGCCTCAAAACTGGTTCCATTTTATTTACTAAAACTTAAACTCCAATAGATAACAAAGAATCTTATAACGTAGTGTATCAAATTCCATGCCGTGAATGTGATCTAGTCTACATAGGACATACATGCAGAAATCTAATTGGTCGTATCACTTCTCATAAAAGTGACGCCAGAAGAGGTGTTCTTTCTTGTGCACTCTCTCAACATGTAAACACTGCTGGACACGCTATGGACTGGCAGAATGCAATAATTTTAGATGGAGCAGACAATTGGTACAAAAGAACTTTCCTAGAAATGGTACATATTTACTTACAACCAAAATCTATGAATAAAAGGAGTGATATCCAAAATCTTAGCTCCATTTATAATTATATTCTCTCGTACCAAAAAAACGATAACAATTTTTCGCTAAATTCAATAATAAGCATCTGAACTTTGCATTTTGTAGGTACATAGATATTACAATCTATTAATTTTAAACCTTTGTAAATGGTATTCATTTTCATACCATCATATTTTTTTTACCCGTTTAATTTACAAAAGGAATGAAGAAAGAGTGGGAAAAATAAGAGAAATTCAATTTTCTTTTTTTTCCTATGATTATCTTAAAATAAAATCAGTTTTCAAACCTTTACAATAATGCATCTGCAAACTCTCAATTGTGAGCAGTGTATAAATAATTACCTAGGCACCACGACAGATGGCTCTGTCAGTTCTGCATGATGCGGCCTGTGATGTCCGAATCTTAAAAATGGAAAATCCAAGGTTTTTTAAAATCATTATATCAAATTTCTTATTTCTTGTTCAACTGACAGCGCTCATTGGTCGTTAAGTTTTAAAACCGTACTTGTTTTTTGTAAGTTTTTTTACCTATAAATTCTTTTGCTTTTTGTTATATTCCTTTCACTCCGTAAAAGTCTTGTTAGTAACATGGTGGCAACGATCCACGTGCTAAAAACTAAGTTAAAGTCAATGTAGTTTAAGGAAGAATGTGAATGACGTTTTGTTATTCATTGGTATTAAACCTGTTTCATGTTTTCAACTCACATATGGTAAGAACTTTGTAAAAAGGAGAATTATTTTTGTTTATTTCACTAACAAGAATCATTTTCTTTTATTTTTAGATTGTCCTGATGATGTGAAAAAGTTTTTCCGAAAGCTCGACTTTTTCAATAAAGAGTTAATTACTTAAAGTGGCCTTTCAATTGACTGCATTTCCACTACTGTTTTTTTTTTAATTTAAATTAAGGAATTCCTTAATTTAAATTAAAAAAAAACAAAAATAATACTCATAACGGCTGGTGCCTTTTATTAAGAAATTTTAAATTTGTGTCGCTATGTTTGTAATATATGTATACAAAATCGTTTGAGTGATCGTTTAAAAATGTGTGTTTATGTTGAATTTTAACACTGACTACTCATGGAAATCTCTACTAATAAGGTAACTATATATTTTAATTTCCTGTAATTTTTAGTCATTCAGTTCTATAAGGTCATTGAATTATTTAAAATTATTGTATTTAGAAATTTGATTTGAATCGTGCCTTCTATACAGAACGAAACGTTAAATATTAAAATTATAATTTATAATATAAAAAATTTTGAATCTTTATCTCTATATTACATCCCATAATATATACTAATATATATAATAACAATATACCTAAACAAGCAAAGAAAAGAATCACTTCTAAATATATATATATATATATATATATATATATATATATATATATATATATATATATATATATATATATATATATATATATATATATATATATATATATTATTTTTTTTTTTTTTAAATATTAGTAATATTTTTTAATATATCATGGATCCCAAGCTATGCCGGTTACTGTATAAAATTAATTACAATTAAATTAAACACTTCCAACTAGACAGATCCTAATATTATCGCATTAGAAATAACTGGTTATTTAATTAATAATCCTCGACACATCAAGAGGAGTAATATTCTTCCAGTCATTTAATTTTGTTTGGCGAGATAATCTTCAAATGATTAAATCGGCAATAAAGCGAAAATTGCCAGTGAAATATGTAAGGGTGACAATATCAGATATTTAGGGGTGACAATGCGAGCCCTCAGCAATATTGTACCATTTAGTCGGATCGTTATAACGTAATGTATGGGGAGTGATGAGTGTGCTTTATCACGCGTTACTGTCTAGTATCTCTATGGTAATCGATAGTTATTGAAGCACTGGGAAAATCGGAGTAAAAGTTAAAAAAAATGTGTTTTTGTAAACGTGGTTTCTGGGTAAACTTTTTTATCGTTACTGCCTAAATGGTATAATAGTTACCAAAGTTCGGTACTGTCTATTTTTTTTTTAAATTTAATTTATCAATCATAACTATCTTGTATAGAAGTTCATAGCAGGAATAATAAAGCCTTAACCATGTTCCTAATTATATGGTTTACAAAATTTAATACACAAAAAACTAATTAAAAGAAAAAGTAAATAAAAATAAGATAATAAGTCCCAGAAACTTCGATAGAAAAATGAAACCTGGGTATGCTGTATAATATCTAATTTGACGTTTTTTGACAAGTTACGTGGCTTGCGGTAACTTTCGGTTTTACGAAAAATGGCCTCAATTCTTGATTGTTAAATAAAGCACCCACCATATATTTTTTATCCTGGGAATTTTCTGCGTCTGACTGTACCCATATGTTAAATTTTGAAAACTTTAAAGAACATTATTTATTACCTTTTTTTTATCTAGGTGACCCTAAAGGGCCAAAAATTATTAATTCGATGCCAATTAATTAAATAAAAATAAAAAACACTCTGTTCTTGACACAAACAAGTTCACTTAAGTAAAAGAGTAAAAATTCTTATATTATAGGGAACAATTTTTTTCTGAAAGAATGTTGACAAAGTTGGTTTTTATTTAAAGCAGGGTTGAATTTAGGGGAGGGCAACCGGGGCTACAGCCACACAGAGACTTAAAAAAAAATTCAGACTAGTAAACACTAGTAAACAACTTTTCCTTTCAATTTTTTTTTAGGGTTTTACCTTCACCTACAGTATACTTTGTACAAACATGATTACATTAAATATTAACAGAAATCATCGATCTATATTTGTTCACTCCAATCCGGCAATTAGTTAAATATCAAAATCTCAAATGGCCCTGATAAGCACTTGCAATTTACTTCCCATCTTGAGGGAGTATCTCAATGGCTCAATGGCTGAGTAGGAAATCATCTCTTTATAATGAGTATTGAGCACGATGTTTTAAAGGAATTAGATATGTCTGATATAATCAAATAATTAAAAAATCTAGAAAAGTGCAAGAACTTTAATGACAGGAGATCTGACTCCATTCTATAAAACTTAGAATAATATTGTTTTTCGTATTTTGTTCTGAATGAAATCTGCCTCCACAGTCTTAAATCCGGCGCTGATTTAAAGCACCTTGGATTCGTACTAATTGTTGTTCAAAACTGTCAACGGTTGAAGATCGAAAGTTTAGGTCGTTTCCGGTGAAACCGGATATCACGTGACTTGTCAAAAAACGTCAAAATTATTATTACATAATATTGCCAAGTTTAACTTTTCTATCTTGAAAAATGCAGAAAAAAAGGGTAAGCCTCCCTCTTGGATCACCCGGTATAGTAAAAGCAGTACATTTAGTACATTTTTTATAAAAGAACAGTCCTCTGCCAGCTGTATTTGTTTTATTTTTGCAATAAACACAAAGATTATTTATCAAAATTTAGTGTTAATTTAGAAAACCTCAGTAGAATTAGACATGGAAAAAGTTTCATAAGAGGCCCATCCAAAAGAACGATGAAAGAACTACTCAGACAGACAGGAAAGACTTCGCATAACAGTCGGGTTGCTAACAGGGCATGATAACCTAAGAGGACACCTACACAAGATAGGCTCATACAATGGGAACTCAAGTTGCAGAATGTGCGACGAGGGGGAAGAAACAGCCTACCATATCCTGTGCGAATGTGAAGCATTGAATCACAAAAGACAGGCATGAGCCCACAGGAATATATTAACCAACCAGTCTCGGGGATATACAGACTTCTAGAAGGAACAAGACTAATGGGAGGATTGATATAAAAGATAATGGGAGATCAGGCACACAAAGCCCATGAGGTGCGCTGCCTCCGGTAGTGAATCAAGACGGCCTCCCGGAAAGAAGAAGAAGAAGAAGTGTTAATTTGAAAGGGAAAGCCATTTTTAAAACCTTTCACGCATTATACTTACTGTCTACAACAAGTGCTTCTTTTTACCAATAAGCATGCAAAGCAAGAGAGAAATATTGTAGACTTATTACGCTTTCTATCTTGCACACTTGTATTGCACCGCTTCTAGCGAGTCTATGCTCGAAGATATGACGTTTGTTTGAAGGCTTCTGATTGGTTACTCTTTTTTTATTTTTATTTTATTTCATTTATTTCTATTTTTATTTTTTTTTTAAATTTTATTTTTATGTTATTTGTCTGTGTAAATCTTTATCTCTTCTATATAACAATGATATTAAAAATATAAAACACTGTATCTTTAATCATATTTATTTAAGGTACTGTATTATGTCTTTTGACTAATTTATTTATTTAGTTTGTTTAAAAAAACGCAGGCAGACCTAATGTTACAGCGAACAATTATAATAATATTTTTATTATAACATCCTAATTAGATTTGGAGCTGGATCTAATGTTTACACCTAAAGTAGATACTATAAAGTTATATTAGTGATTTACACACCGCTTACTGTTTGTTTTGTAAAATTAACATGCGTGTATATCACCTTATTTGCTTGCCATAAAATAATATTTAGCATGCTTTTTAATTTATAACATTCTAAAGATATCACACTGAAATCTACAGTCCCGATACATCTGATATCAAAAACTAAATATTTAGTTATGCAGTGTTTGCTGTTATTTCTTGTACTATACATATTGTTGTTGGGTTATTTCGTCACTAAAAATTTACAATGTTGTCCAACCATAAATGCCCGCATTTTATTTTCGTCGCGTAGTATGAAATTTGGGACACCGGCTTTTGACATGTTTATAATTTCTTAACTAACTATTATTTATAATAATTAGACTAAAGTTATATACTTATAGCCACTTTCACAGTGGCGGAATCATAGGTATTTTCTTGTATTTTCACGAGGCATTTCTACGAGAAATGAAACGAGTTGGGGAAAAACTTTTAGCACGGTCATATGTGGGTCCATGAGGAGCATATTTCAAAATTATTTTGAAATATCGTGGGTTCAGTATTATACTGTTCTATGAGTCCAAAATGAAATAGGGAAATGGCGATTGAATATTTGAAGTACATTTTTTTTTACCATGGAAATGTTTAATAATTTTAAGTACTGGTTTTAGAATTATAAAACTTAAGAATGAAAAAATTTCATGATTCTTATTTGAATGTTAATTCTTATACGTTTTGAAGCAAAATAAACAAATTTTTATAGAACATTTTTTTTTATTTGTAAAAAATTTTACAAAATATCAGATTTTTTTAAAGTTCAGAATTCGTAGAATTAAATTTTTTTGTTACATACTAGAAAAATAATGACATAAAAGCATATTATTGTATTACAAAAGAACATCGGTATTTCTACCATATGTAAGAAAATTGGATTAAAAAATAATGGAGATATTCTTCTTTATAAAAAGAACGGAAAATATTATGTTTCTAAAAATAATACATGAAGTTAACTATTACTTTAAATGATTTAAAAAAATCACACTATTATTTTCCTTTGGTACTTTTGTTATTGGTTGATGTTTTATTTACTTTCTTATTAGTTTTTGAAACCGGAATCAGCTTTGTTTTTGCAATTTTTTTGAATTAGCAAACACGGTTGCGTCATTATATTCTTTAAAAAAGTGCGAAAAAAGGTAATATCCAAAGCAGGCAAAACTTAAACAGCTTGGTAAGATCTGCAACTTTTGAAAATGGCAAAAGACATTTTTTTGGGTTTTGGTGTAATTGTTATAGCCGGTAGGGTACAACAGAAGTAGTTATTGTTCTCTAGTTTTGCTTGATGAACTGATGTGGACTTCGATAAAATTTTCATCGTGATGATGGAGTTTATAATACAATTTAGTATTATTTGTTTTAAAGAGGCATAAAGGATTTTTTTTTAAATTTAAGGTTTGCGATGCTTCTTTGTACAGATAGAAATCTTTATGTGTCATGTGAAATACCTTAAAAGGATGTCTTTGATTTACAGTACCCAGATTACGCAACAATCCTAGAGGGCTGAAAATTTCTGCGCTCGAAAGCTTTCGCTGGATTTGGCTGTGAATGTTGTCGACTTCTTGTATGCCACTGTGCCCCGGTTCACAAAATTTTTGTATGTATAAGGGCCAGACTCATGATAGAGTTTTTATTTTGAGGCACGCAAGAATCCGACCAGAGAATAATTTTGTTAATATGAGGGAAATCTTTCACTACTCTATCTAATATTTTTATTAAAGCAGATGCAATATCATTGCCTTGTCGTATTTTATTCAAAATTTTGCAAAATTGCAGTAAATAAACATGCCGTGTTTATTGCTACTACTCGCAGACAAAACTGAAAAAGAAAATTATATTGTTCTAACAGCACAAAAATATCCTCTCATTGGTTGGAATTAGAACATTATAATATTAAATTGTTTCTAAATATGACTAATAGAACAATTTAATACTGGTCTTATTTAAGTTTATGTTTTAAATTATTTAGGTATGTTTATACACATAGAACAGAAATTTTTTATACTATCGTTCTAGCATAAAAACCGTTTCGGGCCCAAAAATGCTTTAGAACAGTATAATACTGAACCCACGATATGCTCCCTGGGTCACCCTGTAGAATTTGACACAAATTCCACCACAAAATTGGTATATTAAAGAAACAAAAGGGGGATTTCAGGGAAAACCCCTTGGAATCCCCTTTTCGTTGGGGGGTATTCCATACTCCCCAAATCCTCCGATGTGTGGGGGGGCGCAAGCCCTCCAAGGCCGCGGCATACGTAGATACGGCCCTGAGGGTGAATCCGCACAAACTCTTTTTAATTCTTAATATCAAAACTTTTGGTTTTTTAGGCGTTTACCTACCCTACCTACTTTTGATTTAAGATTACTACGTTTCAATTAATTTATTTAGTCGTCTTCTGGTTAAAGGAAAATTAATTTCATGGCTTTATTTTTATTTCTCATGGTAGCTTTTATTTATCCGTGTTTCCATGATGTATCTACGGCTCTGTTTTCATACACATTTATCAGTATGCAAACGGCCTCCCAGATATTTTAATTGGGTATCTGTCGGGGTCTTACGAATGGGGTAGTTAATAATAATCATGTGAAAATAAAATTATAAACTTACTGAAATATCCATTATTAATTCTATTTATTTTCCCCAATTCAGTCGACTTAAATATTTACTACAACTATGGATCTTCGTATTGTTTTGAGTAATAAATTATAATTAAAAAAAAAACTTAAAATCACGCTTTTATAGCAAATCGAACTAAAAATCAGAAAATAATTCAATTATAGTAAAAAGGCATTGGGTGCTTGATATTCAATGTTACAATTATTTTATTGGTAGCTATTTACAAAATTGGAGTTAATATGAAAATATAGTAAATTGGCCCCCGTTTTTTATTAAATTATTTTCTACTTTTTAGTTCAGTTTGCTAAAAAAACGTGTTTTTAAGTTTTTTTAAACTATAATTAATTTTTCTTATTTTTTAGTCCCAAAACAACATCAATATTGACGTATGCCCAAGTATTGCATTTTGAGAAAATGTTATTTTTTTAAATTCTGATGATCCTTAGTCAGGACATTAGAACGAAGTTATGAAATAATTGTATTGTCATTGGCTCTTGATCTCTATACAAATTTCCAAGTTAATCAGATTTCTTGAAATTGGTGAAAATTAAGTTAAAAGATTCCGTTAAATAGATACATACAGGTGAAGTAAATAAAAGCGTGGTAAAAATGGAAAACGGTTTTTACTTATGAACAACTATACGTATACCTTTTAAAAGTGCTTTAAAAGTGGCGAAAAGTGGTGCACAAAGAAGATGTGCAAATCCTTTGTTCTTAGTTCTGCTCAGTTCCGATCATAATAACAATAAAATGATCTATTATATTATATACTAACACTGTTATGTTATTATAATTTATAAACCAGGACTGAGTTAAATCTGTAGTTTTAGGTAAATACAAATTTTGGGACCCAGTTTAAATTTTACTTTAGGATCTTCTGTTCTCGGATGGCAGTTTACAGTTTAAAATGTATATCTACGTTTTCTGTACGTTATTATTCTGTCATATCTAAAACAAAAAAGAGGTTTGTTAGTGCGTTTAATATACGAAATTTAAACAGCAGGTTTTTCTCATATTTTTTTAACTTGATTTCTAAAACCCAAATAAAATTTTTGTTTTATAGACACAAGTCGCATATTTCAATAAAAAATACGTTTCAGATTTAAAATTTAAAATGCTTAAACATCCTTCCTTTATAGCAGACCTATTTTCCACGAATAAAAATTTATAAATTATACCTTACATAAAAACAAAATAAGCTGTAAAAAATTGGTTCGTAGAGCAAAATCCTTTTTGTTCTAAGTTCTAACATAAATTCGAATGATCAGATCAGTAAAATTAGTGGTTTTATTATTTTAAAAGGAGAACACGTAGATTTTTTTACTTTTTTTATTGTTTCTTTTTCTATATATGGAAAGACATTTATTAATGTATGTCTCATTGTGTCACAAATGAGTGGTAAAAAATTCTTTGAATCCAAATTTTTAAAGCCAAATTTAAGTAATTTTAATGGTAATATAATTTTCAGCAAATTTTTTAAATCTCTATGTCCTAAAAATAGTGACCGACTTGTCACCGAATCGTTGATGGGTGTCTTAGGAATTTGTAAATTTTTTTAGGTGATCCCCCAGTTCAGAAGTGTCAATTAACACAGCACAAGTCGATACCCTGTGACCTGGGTCAAAACTTCTGCTCTGGAACTCCAAAAACACTTTTAAGTTTAAGAAATGTATCAATTCCTTCTTTCTGGATTTAGGAAGTAGGCAGGATTTGAAAGATTATAGTTTCTTTTCAAAAGAAAATGGAATGATTATCTGGTAAAACAGTGTATGATTTTTATATTATTTTGCAGATATGTAAGACATTTATTAAAATAACTTGAAAAATTATATCCATGTTAAGGATGAGCTTGACATTTTTTTTGTTTTATTTTCCGGTACGAGTGATGGGCTCTACGTTGAATTATAAGTATTCTTTAAAAGTTTTTTTTTTCGGAAAGGCACATGAGATTCTTCAAAGTAAACCATCAAGGTAGATGTACCTGATTTTCGTCAGATGTATTATATGTTAATGGTTCTAAAATGGTGAACGAGGACAATGACGACACAGGTAAATTGGTACTAGCTAGATTCAGATTTCAACTGTCGTTCATTTAATATGGTCTCTTATTCATAGTTTTACATGACGTCATTTGATGTGCTGGCAATGGCACGGTCGTTTTCCCAAAAAAACTCTGCACTTGTCAAAGTGCATGTTCACATTTTGATGACCAAAACAGAACTTTCTTTTATTTTTTTTAATATTTAGATCATGACACGGCAAAGTGACAAAGTACAATACAATCCAGGATCAAAGAATTAATAAATGAAAATTTTTATGCCGTGCAGGAAAGGCCTTCAATAAAATACAGAACGATAGCAATCTATCTATATTCAGCACGTGTTTCAGGAATGTGTAGAGTTAAAGAGGGGTTACGCGAGGGTGAGAATATTGGTATAAATTTATCACTCCGGTTTAAAATCAACAGAATATCGTCACAGTGGCGTAGAGTCAAAAATTGTTATTAAACTAAATGGAAGTTATACTTATATAGGACTATTCACGGTAAATAAAATGTTAAAAATAAACAGCATTTCGCATTTTTGTTAAAATACATTATAATTTAAGCGATTAAAAATGCGTAACATCAAGAGATTTTCGCGCTATGCATTTCAATCCTTGAACGAAAGTTAAACAGTGTTGCCGGCAGGCCTTTACTATTGGCGTGATGAAACGCGACTACAAAATACACAACCCGTTTAGCCGCCAGCTTTCGCTACTTCGTATTCCGAATAAGGTACAAGCGAAAGACATTGGCAAAGTCACCCATGGTTTCGTATCTCGTTTCGCTGAGGCAGGGGTTACCGACTTAATTTTATTCGCATTTACGGAAGCATTGATATCTCCGAACTGATTCAGAGCGCCCCATTTAAATGAACCATCTATCCGTAGTAGTATTATCTTTGCTAACATTGAATTTTGACGACTTTATGTTAAAACGACTACCAACTCAAAGAAAAATTATTTATATAATTAATGTCAGATTCTTAAACAATTTTTATTTGTTCATACAAGTCGTGAAAAGTTTTTCTTTGCTATCAGCAAATTTAAAAATAGACGATTAAAAAATATGTGGGTCATTTCTATAAAAACATTTTAAAAAATAATTGCGTCACAGTTTTTAATAGAATACAGATTTTTTGATGATTTGTCAAAAATTCTTTTGTAATTGTCATTTAAGTTTTCTAGTAGCAGTTTAATAAGTAAAAGTATTTAAAAGTACTCTTATAACTTCTTTTTTTTAATATTTTTTTGACTCATCCTGTAGAGGAAATATACAGAAATATATATCCTCGCATTTTATAATTTTTGTACGTAATCCTTTTTTTATGTTCCCAAAGAATCTACGGTAAGCGTCCAGTATACACCCGTGTTCAAAATTAACTCGGCACTATTGCTAACTTTTTTATTATACGAGATACAAGTTAGGTTAAATTAGCAAAGTTGTGTACATTTTTACGCTGATTACAATGATAGAGAATGTAATTTTCTATACCATTAGTTATTAACATTTTTTTTCTAAGATGATAAATAGCAGAGTTATTTCAATTTAAATGCATTTTCCGTAACTGGACACAGGCAGCCATGGAATTCTTAAAATCGCATTTTTTGTACAAATTATATCGTAGTACGCCATGTTAGAAACCAAATTTAAATAAAGTCCGCCATAAAGGATATAATTTGTCAAACCATCTTATTACTTGGGTAAATAATAAACATTGTAGTTTCAGTTTTTTTTAATAGTAACGCATAACTAAGTAACATTAATAAAATACGTTATGCTAATAATGGCTATATTGGCATCATCCAAAAAATCCTTTAACACATTTCTTAGTAAATTCAATATTGTTTGCCTGTTAAAGATCCTTTATAAAACACAGGTCCAAAAATTTTTGATCCAATGAGGCAGCACCATACGTTTAAGCAAAAACACCTTTGTGGATTGAAAGGATGATGGTGCAGGAGGTTACAATGCTCCAATAATGTTGGCTCTTTCGGTTAAAAATGCCTCTATTACTTAAGTTAGTACCATTGATTCAAAGAATTAATCGTAAAAATTTTGGATTTTCTATAGCAGCATTTACAAACCATAGGCAAAAGTTATATATATTATACGCCTTTTGTAATCACCTGGCAACAAAGTTTGTGTGGGTCTGTATTTGTGGGGTACATAATTATGTTTTTTTTTAATTTTATTAATGGTTCCTTAGCATAGATCAAGATCTGACCTACAGTCTTTTGTGAAGTTTTCACGATAAACTTTTAAATATGCCAAAACATTAATTTCTGTTTGTTGATTAATTATAAAGGTTTTTTAATTTCTACGCTTAAGAAACACTTTTGTTTGATTAAAACTTTGATAAAGGAGTAAAAAATATCTTCTGTTTGGCATATTTCTTTCCGGAAATAGTTTCACTCTAAAGCCTGATGCCATTTTTTTTTTTGACAAATTATGTAGCATTCTATCATATCAAACTTCTCCAAATGACAGCATTTTAAACAACAGTAGCATAAATAAACTGTTGCCTTATGATTTACTAGTTGTCACTAAAACATCACGGCGGATACACATGTTATCTTTTGTTTTTTTTTATTTTTGTCATAGCATACGATAATTTTTACAAAAAATGCGATTTTAAGAATTCCATGGCTGCCTGCGTCCAGTTATGGAAAAATACATTTAACTTGAAATAACTCCGCTATTTTTCATTTTAGAAAAAAATGTAAATAACTAATTATATAGAAAATTACATTCTCTTTCGAATTAACGTAACAAATGCAGGGTGTTGCAATTAAAAAAAGTATATTTTTGTGAATAACTCGTACATCTGATGTTCATTTGTTTTTTTATTTTATTGTAATCAGCGTAAAACTGAACACAACTTTGCTAATTTAACCTAACTTGTATCTCTCATAATAAAAAAATTAGCAATAGTGCCGACTTAATTTTGAACACGGTGTATATTTACTTATTTTTTGATATTTTTACGGCCGAGTGATGATCGCGTTGTTAAATTTAGCAATGGACTTAGCGATTGTTAAAAGTTAACAACGGTTTAAAATGTTTAACAAAACGTCAGATTTTGACAGGTTGCCTACTAAAATCATTGAATAACACTGACAATGACGTTTTGTTAAACATTCCAAACCGTTGTTAAGTTTTAACAATTGCTAAGTCCATTGCTAAATTTAACAACGCGATCATCACTTGGTCGATGATCTGATCCTGAATACTGTAAACGTGTAAACCATACCATTTTTAATTCTAATTTTAATTATTTATTCTATATTTGACTAGAATTTTTTTGTCATTTTACTTCAAAATGCCTGCCCCAGAAAACGAGATACCTTAAAAAAAAACAAGATATCCTAAGCGAAAGAGGGGCATTCT
Source organism: Listronotus oregonensis (assembly GCA_019359885.1). Taxonomy (NCBI): domain Eukaryota; kingdom Metazoa; phylum Arthropoda; class Insecta; order Coleoptera; family Curculionidae; genus Listronotus; species Listronotus oregonensis. The sequence continues at coordinate 17,937 of JAHBCN010017579.1, forward strand.
TTTCTCTTGCTTACAAAGGTAAGTACAGTTAGTGACGGTTTTTACCTCGCAATTTTTTAACCCAATATCAAAAAGTCTAAAATTTGAATAGGCGTTAGGGAATAGCTTGACGAGCAAAAGTTATATACAGCCAATAAAATGAGTTACTCAGTTTTCTGAAAAAAAAAACATTTTACTTTGTATAAGTGTTAATAATGGGTTCCAAAAAGTTGATGGATTTAAAGTGCCTAGTTTTTTAAAAAAGGTTGATTACCTTTAAAAAATAATTTTTCAAAAAGTTTTTT
>JAHBCN010017580.1:0-18150 GCA_019359885.1 Listronotus oregonensis
ATTTTTTATATGAGTTTTTTAAATTTTTTTTTTGTTTTTTTTTTATTTGACTATTTAATTAGATAAAAAAAAAAAGTAACTCGACATGCTAAAATAGATATGTTTATAAGTCTAATGAAAAACATGATCACAAATCTTTGTAACTAATGATCAGAATAAAAGTTTAAAAATAGCCAGGGGAGCTCAGTCTAATGATCTCAAATTTTAAACAGAGCAAAAACATAGTAAGTCGAGTTACTGGGTTTTTTCGGTTGTAAGGCAACGCCCTCCTTAGCCCGTTTAAATAACATGTTATACATAATCATATTCCCAAAGAACAGCTCTTCAACTTTAAAAGGGTTCATGATATGATTTTCTTTTTGGTTGCCCGATTTTCTGACTTTACTCTGCAAAAAATACACCAATAAGGATTAGCAAAAAATCATTATAAAAGTCCTACTGGTATGGAGCGGAGTGTATGGTACAGCTAAATCGATTGCTGCGCTTGCTGTGGTCAAATTTTCGATAAAATCATGCTTGATTTAAATGTAAACAATTAGATAAAAATATTAAAATGGTGCATAATAGTTGTTGTGTAGTTAAATGAAAGAATACTGCAGCAATAGTAACTGCAAATTTTATACATTTTCAACTGCTAGCTGGAAATTAGAAAAAGGGACAAAATGAATAAATGCACGAAGACAAAAGATTCAAATTTCTCGCTTAGCCAAACGACTTTCGGTTTTCGGGCTTATATAGCTGAACAACTTTACAATTTGGCGTGACAAGAAGGAAAATTTACTTGTTTTTTGTCGTGTACCGTTTGTTCCTGTCTTTTCCTGAATTTTTTAAAATGATTTGCGAGGTTATGATATGTTTATTTATTTACGAAAAATAAATACATTTTATAAATAATCCTAAACCTTTCCTTGAAGGTGTTGTTGTTCCACACTGGACAATATTTACACCAGAATTCTAACCACTCTAACGAAACCAAACAGGGGGTTATACGTACTTTATATAATCGTGCAGTGACCTTATGTAACAGTAGGGAATCACTGCAAGAGGAAATGGAAACATAACTAGGATCTAAGCAGAACGGATACAGTGAGGGCTAATAAAGGAAACAATCGACAAATATCAAAATAAGACAAGAAACTCTAATTTGAACCAAGACCAGACTGACCAAATATTTATGACAATTCCATATATTAAAGGAACTTCGGAAAAGATTCGCAGAATCGGGTAAGTATAATATTAAAACGGCGTTTAAATCCCAAACTACTCTAAGAAGTATTCTTACTAAGACGAGACCAGACAACAATGTTTCAAATAAGGACTGTATCTACCAAATTCCTGTGAATGTGGTGAGGTTTACATCGGGGAAACAAAGAGACCACTTGAAGTTAGAGTTAAAGAACACAAAAAACATACGGAACGAGGTGAAACGTCGAAGTCAGGGATTGCCGAACACGCTTGGTCAAACAACACCGCATACAATGGTCGGAAGCAAAACTATTTATAAAGAAACCCACTGGAAGAAAAAAATCAAAGAAGCTGTAATAATTTTAAACAACAAAAATGTATTTAGCAAGCCTAGCATCGATATTTCGAACATCTGGCAGCCGTTGCTGAACCGTGAAAAGTCGGTCAAGCTTCGTGAACATGGGATAGTATATAAGTCGTAGCTTTAGGAATAGTTTTTAGTTATCACTTGAAAACGGTTGGAGATACATCACTAACCGAAACGTTGTGTAACAATTAACAAATAAAGACAATGGAAGTCCAAGATTCTAGTGTTATTGAAATCCTAAACCTCTTTCAAAGCTTTCAAGCATGATTTTAAGCAGACGTCAGATTTCGTTTTCATCGTGCACCGTGCCAATTGACAGTATCGCAATAAAATTACATTTAAATTAAATTTTTTTAGTCTAAGCAAAAAAAAAATGTTATTTTTGACAGTTTTTTTATATATAAAAACAAAAAGACGCTAACTTTTATACGGATTTTGATTTTTTAGGTTTAATGCCTCTTTTTTAAAAAGACTATACTAGTGGTTTCCTATTAAATTTTAATTACCAAAAAATCTTTTTACACTGTGGTAAAGGGAATTCCATTTTTTCGTTTAAACACAATTTTTATGTGACTGTAAACAACAGAAATCGTATTCAATTAACAAATCATTTCGAAAAAGGTTATGTTTAAAGTTTTCTAATTTTGGACTGTCAGAAAATAAAACAACAATTGGTTATTTTAGATCTTTATTTATTCAAGCATTCACAGTACAGAGTTTTAAAGAAATTTTGCATAAGAGCATTGCATCGTTCATATTTTGAAAATTTTAATAATTTTAAATTTGAAAATAGATCGTTACAATCTAAAATCGTATAATTAATTAACCACCAAGTATATACAACCACGCCTTATTCTGTTCAAAAAAGAGTGTTTAAATATTTTCATAATATAAAGCGCTCCAATGCCCTTAAATAAAATATTTTAGTATTTCTTAATTTAAATATTATTTAAAAACTACATTTAGAGATTCAACTTTCCGCAGCTAACTCTAAAAAAAGTCACTACTAACCTCAGCAGCATACGAGCTGGAGAAAATAATTTACAAATGAAAATGGTTACGTAAAATCTGCTAACAAAGGTTAAGTTCCAATATTACAATTTTCCGCTTCGTTTCCTATCATTTTTTTAATCACAGCAATCAGCACCTAATCCTAACCGATTTCGAAAAAACGTCACGTTATTACGTCGTGTATTTGGCGTATTTCGATAAAAAATACAATATTTGTTGCTATCAAATGTTCAACCTTTAACCAACCTTATAAAACAAGTTTTTAACTAAAAGTTAAACTTTTTATTAAAACTATTATGTTGGAGAAAGGAGAAAATTCCTCTTTTTTATATTTAACCCAACAGAACCTAGGAAACGAACAGTTTAATTAAAGTGAGGTTTATTTTGAAAACGATTAGGAGTAGCGACATAAATGAAGAGTACCTAATTTTCAGTCAATAGTAAAAGGTAACGTTGTCCAAAGTTCTTAGTAATACAGGGCGTAAAAAAAGGTCACGAGTGTCACAGCTAGTCCGTCCCTGCAGCCGCGAGTAATTTACATACTTCCTTTCATAGTAATTTAAACATTATAATTATTATGTCTAAAAAAACTTGATTCCATTGGAGCACTATGAAAAAAGTTTTCATAAAATTGTAGTATTTTTTTGCGTATTTTTTTATATCCGTGAGATTTCCCCATCATTTTTCACACCGCACGAAAAAATTACAAAGTGATAATACATTTAGGCTTGCGTTTTTTAGAACTGGGTCAATTTATCATTACTTTTAACATTCCATAGCATCAGAGTATTTCGAAATCCATACATTTTCAGCAAAATGTGTATATAGATTTTTTGTAGAGAAGAAAATTACCATCGGAATGACATCTTCTAAATTTGACAAAATCTTTTTAATGCTAAAGAAATACAAAAAAGAAATAAAATAAATAAAAAATCGCATCTTTTACTTTTTTAAGATTTTTAACCACATCGTTTTCTAGGACAGGAAAAGTATAGGCATTTCTTAAGAAAAATAAATTTACCAACAACATCTATAAAATAAGTGTTGCTAAAAGTATTTTTATTAAAATTTGACAGGGATATGATTTCTTAAAATTGAACAGCTTTTTATTACATTTAAAAAATCATATCTCTGTAAAATTTTAATGAAAACACTTCTCGCTACGCTTATTTTATAGGTTTTAATGTCAGATTTCTTTTATCTAAAAATACGAAGCAATGCCTATACCTGTCTAACCTCAAAATAAAGTAATGGAAAAAAAAAATAAAATAAATAAAAAGATGCGATTTTTTTAATTTGATTTTTTTCTATTTATTTTGCAACAAAAAGATTTTTTAAATTTAGAATATGTCATTCTAATAGCAAATAATATTATTCTCTGCAAAAAAGCTTTTCTCATATTTTTGCCAAAATTGCATAGATTTCGAGATGACATTATTAAAAAAAAATTTTTTAATAATGACAAATTGAGCCGTTGACACTTTTAATTTTTTAATTTTTAGGCGTCAAAGCACTATAATCAATTATAAAATTTCTCCTACGGATTTGTTTTTTATAACCCCCTATTTTTTCCTTAAAGTCAAACTACGTGCTATAATTTTTTTTTTACTCCGCTGTCATCTGAAATGTAATATTGGAACCTGGAGACAATCAGAAAGTTTTAAACCACACGGTCAAACAAAAAAGGACTTAATTCGAAAAACGTGTGCTATCACAAAGAAGTTTATCACTAAATATTTTACAACCAGTGGTGTAGCATTGGGTTGTCGTATAAGGGGTTCAGAAAATACGTAATAAAAGTTTTATGTTGGACTCCTGACATCAATAGGTCAATTTAAGTAAGCCAATGATAACCTACGGTTCAACTATCTGGTGGCCAAAAATAGAACAGAGAAAAGCAGAGCTGAGTTATCCAAAGTCCAGCGACTAGCATGTCTCTGTATAACGGGAGCTATTAGAAGCACTCCAACTGCAGCCATGGAAACCCTACTAAGCCTCCCCTCTTGGTATAATTATTAAGGCGGAGGAGGGATTGGGGCATACAGGCTGAAATGTTACGGCAACTGGTGCCTGGGCCTGCCCTAGGACACACCAGAATAACGGAGTAGTATCACAAACCCACTATTTGAGATGAGCAGTGATACAATGCCAAACGGATAAATACACACAGACCATACAAAACCCAGCTTACCTGGGGCGGTAGTGGCGATCTCCTGGTCAGTCTCGGAATTTGGTTTGGTATACTGATGGATCCAAGACTGATAATGGAGCCGGCGCAGGAATACATGGTATGACCCCAGGTTTAATGCTTTGCTTCCCTGGGGAAATATGCCACTATTTTCCAGGCGGAAATATATGCCATTGAACTTTGTCTGCGAGAGAACTTGAGGAGAGGATAAGGGCAGGGACATTACTATCTTTCTGATAGTCAAGCGGCCATAAAAGCTTTGGCATCCCAACAAGTCAACTCAAGGTTGGTTTGGAACTGTCTGCAATGCCTCCTAAACCTGGCTAACCACAACAAAGTTACACTTTCCTGGGTGCCAGGACACAGGGGAATACAAGGCAATGAAAATGCAGACTCCCTGGCCAGGCGAGGCTCCGCAGCAATGTTTGTGGGTCCTGAAACTGTTTTTGGAATACCAAAAGCCTCGGTTCGTGGCTACATGACTCGGTGGATTCAAACACAACATCAGTCATACTGGAACCACATTCCAAGGTAACATCACAGTAAATCAATGTTGGACTCACCATCGAAAGCATTGACAAGTGAATTACTAAAACTAAATAGGAATCAGATTAGAGTAGTGACAGGATTAATAACCGGACACTGCACTCTAAGAAAACATATGCACACTATGGGCATCTATAGAGAAGAACCCATTTGCAGACTATGTGACGAAGAGGAAGAGACAGCCTCTCACATCATATATGAGTGCCCTGCACTTACATACTGGAGAACAAATCAAAACCTCATGGTGGACACTAACCACCAGGAGGCTGGAGACCAGAAAAGAACAGTAAAAGGGCTACTACACCTATCTAAGGTGTCAAACCTTTTTAACTGAAACAAATACACAAGAGATACAACAAGCCCTGTAGGCTGCAGTGTCGAGGCGGGACAAAACCTCAACTTGTGTATTTATTTTATCAATCAATCAATCAAAGTAAGCCAATCGCTTATATTTTAAATTTTATTATTAAATTAATATTAAAAGCGTTAAAAATTTTAAGCAATATTGATTTTTCGTAAATTTCCAAAAAACCTTCTAATTAATTTTCATGTTTAATGCTTATTGTACTGCTTGGTGAATTTGGATCTTTTAAAGCACGCCATATGAATTTTGAATTCCAAATAAATGTATGGAACATAGGAGACATAATTACAAATTTTTCTTCTTGGAAAGTTTGCTATTTTTGCTTTAGAGGGAATCAAGGGCGTATGCTTAAGGAAGCCAGGAGACCCAGGCTCCCCACTTAAAGAAAAATAATTAAATAATTTATAATAGTTTTTGTCGTCAATATACAAATGGAGGGCGTATGTTGACTACATATGTGTCATGCGCATTTTTTCGAACACCCTGTATATTAATACAGGGTGTTTGAGAAATGCACGGACTTCAGGAAGTTTTTATAAATATGCGTAGACCAGGTATAGACACTTGAAATAAATTGGTTTTAATATTTTTTTCTCAAAAACAAAGCAATATTGAAAAAAATAGGAGACAAAAAAGTCGTAATTTTAGTTGCTTAATTGAAAAAAAATATATAAAAATTGCACAAAAAGTCAGTGGCGCACATTTTTTTACACTTTTTTTCGGTAATAAGTTCTCCAAGACGCCACTGGACTTATAAAATAATAATTTAATAAGGCCTAAATTATGCCCTTATTTATAGAAATAACACTGACAAATTTTTAAAAAATCCGCCACAGGGTATTTAAGATAATTAAAAAAAACTTTTTTTAATAAAAAAGTTTAACACCCCGTATCTTAGAAGCTATGCATATTCGGACCCATAGCTAAAGAAACCTTTTTAAATATTTTTGAATGAGAATGTCGTCAGGACTCGGTCATACGATGTTTTTCACGTATTTGGTGAATACCCAATATTAAAAATAAATTGTACAAATAAGTTTTGAAATGGTTTCTAAAATGTAAGTTTATTACAAAGTAAAAGTTAAAATTTATGATCCATAAAATATTAATAACTAATACTTGGTATTAAGTTAAAATATTTTGTTTCGTCTTCTGGGCTTGCATTTTTTTATCATGATAAAAATCAGATTCCTAAAAATTTAAAAGCTCTTTTTACAGATTATTTCCTAAATTCAAAATGCCCAATTATAATTTTTACCATTATTTTGAAAAGAAAACGAGTTTTTGCTTTATTATTTTAAATATATAAAAAACTAGAAATTGCCGTATAAGCAATGCTGACAAAGGATATAAATTATTTTTACTAGTTATACATTATTTGCTGTTTAATAAATATATTCCATTTTTTTGTATAATTGTAACGAACTCATTAATAAACAAATTTATTTTTGGGTTTTTTGCCACTTCCATAAATAAGGAAAATGTAAAAACTTAGAGCTGCGATTTTAGAACTAACCTAAGACTCCAAAATTATAATTTTTTAAAATATGTTCTTATTTTACAATTGTTGTATATTTGTTTGCATTTTCTGTGGCTACAACTTTCAATTGAAAACCCATAGGGACCAGACAAATGATATTTTTTTTTTAAATTGCTAAGGGTACTCCAATAAGAGGTTTCGAATGTTTTTATTTGCTACTCTTCTTATCTCGAGTTTTTTTTGTTATTCAGATTTTATTGCGTTAAGAAATTGAGTACAATTTTAACAATGAGGCGCTATACAGCCGAACAACGTGTTTACATTATTCAAACGTATCTTCAAAATTAGTCTTCTATGAGAGCCACATATCGGCAAATTCGTGATTACTTTGATGTACGCAATCGTCCCTCAGAAGTACCCATTCGCAAAATGGTGTATAAATTCTAAACTAGCGGATCTGTGCAAAATATAAAAAAAAAATACGGGAACGTCCAGCTTGTTCCGTTAAAAATATTTGAGCAGCTCGGAAAAGTGAAGGCGTTCACAACATTTGGGCATCGGCAGAACTTTAACATGGCGAATTTTGAAAAAATATTTAGGTCTACATTCTTACACAGAAGAAACGCTGAATTAATTGTGTACATGTTTTGGAGGGAGAATTATTTTAGGGAATGGTGACATAAATTGGACACCAAGATCATGCGTGGGGCTATGTGAAAAGCAAAGCTGACGAAAACCATTTAACAATTAAAACGAGAAATTACTTAAATAATTTGTGACATAACTTCATAAATGCGTTTGGATCTAATGGTAAATTTCAACAAAAGAATTGTGTGCTGCCGAAGAGCACGTAGTGGTTATTTGGCAGATATTGTATTCCACGTTTAATTGTACACTGTCCAGCTACGCACTGCCATTAATAAATTTGAAGTAAGTTATGAAACTTTTATTTTCTTTGTTATCAAGATTTAAAACCTCTTATTGAAACACCCTTTATTAGGCATATCTAAAGGTGGTAAGCGACCAGTGACATCAAAGAAATTATACATACCTCAACGCAGCCTTGCGATCTGTCGTACAAACAGCGTGGGTGAGAAAAAAAAGTTCTGCAAGTTTAGTACTTGTCTCTCTCTCTCTCTCTTTGCATGCTAATTAGTCAGGTTCTTCCCGCAAATCATACTCAATAAATTTCACAAGAATTTATAAAAAACACTCTAATTTTTAAAAAATAGAATGATGAACCAAACGAAAACATCTCCTATCAAAATAAAAAGCTTATTGAAGAACCACTTATTTTTATTAATGTGTAGAAATATGAATTTATAGCATAGTGCGCTTTCCAAAAAATCTAGAGAGGCCATAGCTCATCATGGTTTAGATATGCCCTATTTAAAAAAAATGTATAAAAATTTAAAATTGCCAAAAAAATGTAATTGAAATTAGATCAATTTGCAAACATATTAAAACAAATAAGTTGACATTTTTAAATATTTTCTAAGAGCTTTGTAAGTCTATTATAAAGTAAAAATTTTACACCAAGATTTTTTATTTAATTAAGAATTATTATTTTTGATTAACTGACTTCTTTTTACGGAGAAAATATTTTGACATATTTTATTGATGTGTCACATGTGACAGCGTATGGATATTAATAATTAATCTAAAGAAAAACTATAAAAAGAAAAAATAAATATAAATTACACAGCCCCACAAAATAAAAAAAGTTAAAGGTCTAAACGCCTTGACCATGATATCTTCATGTCTTTGGGGTCTCTGAATCCGAATCTGGGGTCAGTTTGACCCCATCAGTTCAGGGTCAAGGGCATTTCAAGGGCAAATCGGCAAAATTAGTCGCAACCTAATTTGAACAGTGTATACTTATGTTTTTAAGGTCGCTGATTGCGAATCCGTGCTCAATTTGACCTCATCAAATTTGGTTGCTATATGACCTTGGAATGAGCTACTAAAAGCAATTAAGGTTTGAAAGACTTGACCAGGGTATTTTTATGTTTTTGCGGTCGCTGAATCCGAATCCAGGGTCAGTTTGACTCCATCAGTTTAGAATCAAGGGCATTTCAAAGTCTAATCGCAACCAAATTTGATGCTGTCAAACTGACCACGAATTCGTATTGAGCGACTTTAAAAACATAAGTATACACTCTTAATCCTTATTTGATGGGGTCAAATTGACCCCGGATTCGGATTCAGCGAACTCAAAAACAAAAAGAAGAGATGGTCAAGTCTTTTGGACTGTCGCGTCATGTTTTTCTTGTAGAGCTGTGTAATTTTGCAGATTTGACCTTGAAATATCTCTTTGCCATGACCGATGAGGCAAAACAGATCATATATTCGTATTCAGCGATCTCAAAAACATTGTGGGAAAATACTCGCGAGTAGTTGTTAATGGTAGCTTAGTGGCCGACATCCGAGAACTACATTTCCCACTTCGGAGTTGGTAGTTATTTCAATTTAAACGGAACTTTTAAATTTAATGACAAAGGCACTCTAGAAGATAGATTGGTCTTCTTTCCTGATGTTTTAGTATGCGATGACTACTAGGTTATTAGATCTTACCAATTACGTCTACAACTATATTGTTTCTCGTCGTCTCTGTACTTGGGGTTCTCTCTGTTGTTCTTTGCTGCCACCTGGTACGATTTCACTAGCGCACAAAGGTAACCCTCCTTTTTTCTAATGTCTTCTCCCAAAGTAATAAAAGAAGACTTTCTCAAAACAATTAAATCTATTTACAAATATAAATAAAGCCACTATTTACAATGATAAACTAAAAAAAAATTAGAACTAACAATGAGAACTAGATTTTAGTGTGAAATGAACTGCCGTGGTTTTATTTATTAAGTGTAAATTAAAACCAATTTGGAAAAGATAAAATCCCCTGGTAAATTTAGGAAATGCAAGCTTTAAGAAAACAAAAATATTTAAAATTACTTACTGTTGTTTATACTTAAAAAAAAACAATGGATGATAAACCCTTTTCCTTAAGAAGGATACCCTTAGTGAAATTTCCTCAAATATTCAATCTATTTGTCTTTTAAAAGAATTTAATTAATAAGAAAAATGTTTAAGATCAAAACCCTCTGAACAGAGAACTCACGAGTAAAACACAACACGTTATAACGAGGTTCAGACTGTAATTAACTCAAATAATAATTTTTAAATTCCATGAAACCTATTCGTCCTTCCCTGATAAATCCCCACTTGATTTCGCGTGGTCCCTGGCTTAGGCCCTTTTCCACCAATTAAACAGGAATATTAACCCTGTAATCCCGCCCTATTAGCGTGGTTCCTATTTTACGCCTTATTGCACACTTTGGCCTCTTAGAACTAGAGGGCGCGAGTGGTTCTAAATCGGGGTTCATTTAGTTTTTAAATTCTAATTTACGGCTTTAATGTTCAAGTCTTTTACTTTTTATATAAAATACTTAATAGTAATCTATTCTACTAATTCCTATACTAAGAAGGTCCGTCTATGATTAGAAAAAAAAACCTATATGAAATTTATCGTAAATTTTGGATTTTTCTCTTTCTTGTCGTTTTACATAGGTAAAAAAAATCATAAGACGAAACTACTTCACAAATCAAATTAATACGCTACAAAAACAGAGTCTTCATATATATTCTTTTGTTTTTCATAATGGTAAAATCGGTTTAACAAAAATAATGAGCCAGGCGGGGTGATGGTCAATTTGCCGACATCTGTGTATGTGCCTTCTTTTTCCCGAACCATAAACAACGTTGAGGGTGAATTTCTATATCTCGCACAATATTTGGTTACTGTTTATGATGTTTACTTAATTCCAAGATGCAATAAATTAAGGTTTTGGGTTCTTAAAATATTTACAACCGATATATTTATGAGATAAGTCCTGGGAACGTAACAAAATATTTTTCAGATTATTGTTTATCTTAGAAGCCCTTATCCCCTTATTAAGTTATATGTTCCACATGGTGCTAAAAGGTTTTTTCTTTGTGTGCAACGAAATAGTCTTTTGAAAATACAGAGTGGTCAAGATATATTCCCTTACATTTTACCCTCCCCCTTAAAAAACGATTTTACCACCACAATGAAGACAAAAGAATATGGATCTCAACTGGTTTGTATCGTATCCATTTGTAAATACACAATTTTACTTAACCTACTGATGTCTTCTTTCTTCCCGATGAAAGTCTAAAGGACACTTCTACTAAAGGTAGTCTTTGACGAGCGAGTTTCACTATTTTCCGCGAACGCGAACTTACACCAACACTTGTAGTTCGTACGTACATGTCCGTACCACACTATTTTCCCGTATTCGCTTGTGAGTTCTTCACTTTACAGTTCGGGTCACTGCATTCGGGTGAGCTATTTGGTAAGATCGGGTATACTGGAGAAGTTTTTGAACTCGTCTTTAGGAAATAAATTTGGCATGTAGTAGGGATCGGCGCTATCTATCCCTACGATTCTTCTCGCTATTTGGTTGGTGGTTGCCTGCTTGGTGTTTGGATACAGCAAGGTTTGTTGGAACCTTTCCATGTCACTCTGGGAATATATACCATTGGGGCTTATTGGTAAAATGGTGAGTCCCATGGAAATTTTGTCCTCTTATCATTGGCGTCTAATTCTACTGCATCAACTGTGCGTTTAAGTTCTGGGCTGCGATTACAACTACGTTGGTGTACTGGGTGCCTCCTATTGCGAATCGTACTCCCTCACACTTGCCGTTTGTATCAGCGTATCCTTGGAGTGTAGCTGATACTTCGGTCGTTCCATTGAGTCGAAGTTTGGAAATAACTCCTGCTCCATTAAAATCAATATGGCGAAAACGATGAGCTTTTAAACATTGGTCTGGGTCGATATGCTGTATGTATTTCCCAAAACCTCCTCCAACAGTACTTCGGTGGCTGTGCATTCCACAATGTTCCACAAACTGCTCCACTTTGACCTGGCACGTGTACACATGGATTGGAACGTACTGCCTCTTCTGTACCAACTGGATTCGTCTATGGCTGCTTTCGGTGTAGTTTCTTGGGTCCTGGCATGGTTTGACAGAGAGCAGGGAGACCTTCGTTAGCTCCGTTGTTTTGTCTGCACAGTCGTATGCTACAATTTCGGCCTGAACCCAACCGATAGATATGAGGAGAATCAGGGTATGATACATCGCGGTTTTCAATCTAAAACAGCAACACATTAATTATGCTCAATACTCACAAAAGAAACCTATGCCTCAAAAAAAAAAAATATTAATACAAATAGATTTAACATAAACTAAACACTACTTATAACAATTCATATCTATTTTGTATAAAACTGAGAATGTCTTCGGACTTTTTGTCTCTAGTTTGAGCGTGTTCTTTACATTTTGTTAAAATGACTTTTCGTTCGTCTTGCTATGGGTTCATATGGGTCTATTTCCAGTCGTGGTTGTTCCCCTTGTGAACTTTCCTTCTTAGATTCAGTCCTTTTTATTGAGTCTTCTGGCTGCTGATTCGCAACTAGCGAGCTTTCCTTAATTTCGTGAATATCTGACATAGAACCTCTCCGAGACGGGCTGTACTCAGACCCTTCACTCGGAAGATTATCTGGAATAACAGGGGTTTGCAGTCTACTATCTCCTTCTCTAGTTTCTTCAACTTCTTCCGTGTCACTCTTCCAATCCAACGGTAATTGTGATTGTATTTGTCTACGATCTAGAGGTACATTTCCTAATTGATCTTTCACTTTTTCCGTAGCTAAACATAACTTTAATCGATTTACATGAACTTTATTAACTTTCTTACCTGTGTCAATTTTATGCGTCACTAAATTTGTAGTTTTCAACGGCCTACCTTCCTTCGCGAAGATATCACTAAAACTTCCTAAGAATTCCATAATTTTTTTCTTTTTTCTTATCGGGATCTTGCAAATGGTTTACTACATTTTGTACCCTATGCTGGCTACATAGTTTCCTAATCACAGAATTTAAGAGAGATGCATCGCCCTATCTGTACGATCTACATCTACCAGGTTTAAAATGGGAATGTTATTTTTAATGGTCTGAGGTATTGGGGTAGTATTAAGTATGCGGACAACAATATATTTTAGTTTGTTTGATGGGGATTCTTGGATATTTACAATACTGCTAGCCGTGCAAATGCCGACATCGGTGTGGTTTAATGGCTCGCAAATCATAGTGCCTATGGGAACCCGGGCATCCACGGAAACGCTATAATCACAGCCGTGAAATGCTAGAATTTCTAAATCTTCGTGCAGTCTCACAAGAGTCGGTTGTTTTGAATTACTCCCTATCTTGTTACTCTGGGACCAGCCATAAGCATGAGACTGACGATTAGTTTAACTATTGTCCAACTTATGGTTGTCCACAAACTTTTCCGGTCTATTATATGTCTGGGTAAACCTCTGGTCACTCCTAGGGTTACTTTCAACCTTTGGTTGTCCGTAAGAGGTTGGTATCGGATGGTAGACCTGGGAACTAGGCTTGCATACCTCTCTTCTTCGTGGTACCACCTTCACATCATCAAAAACTCCAACGGCGTTCGGGTCTTGTCTCTCTTTCAACCCTAGGCCAGCACAGACCTCCATGTCTATCGTGCTATAGATGCACCCTTGTGCATCTTTTCGAGGTATGCAGTCATCACTAACAGCGATATCTTGTGCTAGTTCACCAGCATCGCCACCTTGGCCGGTGACTTGATAGGATCGATCCAGATAGCCACTCAACAAGATCAAGCTATATCCACATAAGTTAAATCTTCCCAGATTGAAGTTAATGACAGGCTTAAATTTTTCCAGAAAGTCCATTCCAAGTAAACCATCCGTTGGAAAACTTAGATTGACTCCACAAATTACTAAAGAGTGTTCAATCTTCTTTGCAGTCGGAAGTTTTCCTAGTGTGAATAGGACTTCAGTTTTCCCGAAATGTTCAATTCTTTGTCCAGATATATCAGTAATGCTATAATCCAAAGTACAGATGTTAGGATTGTTTAGTTTCTTAATAGTGCTATATTTAATTAGGGACACGGATGCTCCACTATCAATAAGAAAACTTGCGGTCTCGCCTGATTCTAATCTAAGTAGGATGTACCTAGAATCCTGTCCCTCGATGGAGAGTACTACGTCAGGTTTTCTATAGTCGCTGGAAAATGGATCTATTTTGGGGGCTTCTTTGAGGCCACACTGCGGTTTAAAAAACACGAACGGGCAAGATGATTTGGTCTGTTGCAATTATAGCAGAAGAGTGGTGTGGGACAGTCGCGCTTTAAATGCCCTGTTTGTTGGCACCTATAACATTTTATATTAGAATTGTCATACTTAAAAGTCTTTTGCTGTCTTGGGTAATTAGATGGAGAATTTTGTTGTCCGTTATTAGCAGAAATATCTCGTTGTGTCCACGTGTTATTATTTCTAACAGTTTGGCTTTAATCGAGTCACTGGGGCAGGGCCCCACTTCTCATCACTTCTTAAACCCCACTCCGCTAAGCCAGATTCAGGCTAAGCCAAAACTTCAAAACCCCAAACAACCGTGATAGCCAATATGGCAAACACTAAGTGGTTCTCAGCCAAAAGGAGGCAGGGGTGGTTGGCAAGCCTAGGGGAGTTCGGGCCTGTAAGCCCTACGGGATCCTTCCAGGTGGGACCCTTACTACTCTTGGATAATTAATGGAAAATTGTTGTCCCTTATTGGAAATCTCTTGTTGTGTCCATGTGTTATTATTTCTAACCATTTGACTTTGATTTGGCGAAAATTCCTTCGGTATCGCCCCTGAGTTTTCGTTAACGTAACGAATGGAAGAAGAATATTGGTCTTGGTATAAATTAGTGGGTAACTGTCTAGAAATGGTGGCTTCATACTTCTCTGCTACTTCCAAAACATCGCTCAAAGTATAGAAGTCTCCTTTTTCTATAATTTTATTAGCCAAACGTATGTCCACTCCTTGAATAAATTGTTCTACTATGACTTTATTTCTATACGTCACCTGAGCTATATTAGCTATATCTTCAGGAAACGCGGTTATCGAAAGTTTTTGTAGTCTTTGGGCATAAGCACCCAGAGATTCGTCTGGCTTTTTGACAAATTGCTTTAATTCTTTCATTCCTTCTAGTTGTGGTATACGGGTAGCAAATACTCTTTTTATCCATATTCTTACTTCGTCCACTGTCTTGGGTCTATCCGAAATTCTAAGAGCATAAAATTCCTCTTTCGCTCTGTCTTTTAATTTTTTAATAATAAATTTTAGAGTCTCCGCTTCTGACCATTTGTGTTGAATGGCTGATTCAATAACGGCTTCCATGAAGGCTTCATAATCTTTTCCACCTGTATATGAATCGATAGCATCGAGATCATCTGTTTCTGATCGTAACAATTGTCGTATGGACTTTAGATCATCTAAGTGGATCGTTCTAGCAACTTGCTCACTCGCTTCTGATGCTGAATCGTCCACTTCAAGTTGTTTCTTCGTTGCTTCTTTAATTCTCTCAGTTGATCTGCCATTTTTGCCTGCATTTCTTCAATCTGTTTCCGCAACGCTTCTAAACCTTCACCCGCTGGTTGTCCTTTTTGGCTGCCAGTGGCTCCATTAGTGCAGTTCTCGTGTTCCGACATATTCCTGGAGTAATTTCCTTTCTTTATTACTTCAAAAAACTATGTCTTTCTTCTTATGTTTCTCGGACATAGCTTCCTTTAACCGATCTCCAGCGTGTTCAGAATTCACTTCTTAATATAAGCACCAACACTTATGTAACACAAAACTACATCGACGAATCAACCAATTTTAATATGTTTGGAGGTGATCGACCCGTTTTCTTGAGGTTAAGAGCTAATTAGAAATTCACTCCGCAGTTTAGTAGTGCCATAAAGGTGTGGTTTCGAAGTCTGGAGTAATTTTTAAACCTTTTTTACAATCACGCGTGGTGTCCTTGACTATGCGGTGGTCAAGGGTACAAACTAATAAGAACAAAAAAGGTTCTGACAAAAAGTGGTTATATCTGGATTTTGAGATTGCATTTTAGAGAATCTAAATGTGCATTGCAAGAATTTTTATTATTTTTTTTGTGAATGTTTGGATGATTCCCTATGGCTTACAGGTTTAACTATGGGAATTATTCACAAAATGAGCTGGTAAAATAAATACCTAAAAGAAATTCATGCCAAAAAAACAGAAATTGCGGTTTACTTCGTATCTGTTTCGTAAACAGTATACCTGTTATATTTTAAGTAAAATTTTTGTTACGTACACTTCTTAAATAAATGTGACGTTCTTGTATTTGAAATTTTTTAATACCCAAAAGAAATATATCTTTAATATTATTTTCCGCATTTCCCCTATACTCCTACAAGACCTATGTCACATAAAATAAAGTTAGAGGAGAAAACACTTTCACGACTTTAAGTGCAAGTGTTGTATCATTAATTAAAAAAGTTACAGATAGTATTTTCACAAAAAGCTAAAAGTTTGACTAACCAATAATAGTCCGAGAGCTGATAAACAATTCTGAGTGGGTTCTTGAGGCACTTTAAAAATTTGTGTAATTGTCCTAAAGAACCCCTAAACATAAAAGTCAAGGTCTGACTGAAGGGTAACGGCCTTCTGCCAACCCTTCAATTAAAAAATGAATATATTCATAGTTATATACTAACTTGCCCGATTTAAAACAGATAATTAAAAAATAATAATTTTAAAGTTAAAAATAATAATTAAATATAACTCTTCCATTAAAAATATTTTAAGTCCTTTAGTTATTAGTAATAATATTAATATCTTAATTTGCTTTATACTATATTAAAACTGTATTTAATAAATAACACTTATAAAACCAGAACTAGAACATGGACACTAGGATTACCAATAGGGTGGATGGGTAGTCGGATGCAAATTGTCAAAAGCGCTGAAAAGCTTTAAAACATTAATAAAACAATTAAGAGTTACTTTGTATTGATTTCGTCTTTATAGAAGTTTGGATTAAAGCTATGTTTAGTCCAAGAGCTGGTGAACAATTTTAAGTAGGTTCTTGAGGCATTTTAAAAATGTGTATAATTTCCCTTAAAGGAACTCTAAACATGAAAGTTAGGGTCTGGCTTAAAGGTAGCGGCCCCCTACCAACCCCTAAAATCTTTTTTATATAACAGTTGATAGGGGGCCGCTACTCTTCAGCCAGATCTTGACTTTTATGTTTAGGGGTCGTTTAAGGGCAATTGCACACATTTTAAAAATGCATCAAGAACCTACTCAAAATTGTTCATCAGCTATCCTACTATATTGTTGCAACGGATTTATTTATTAAAAATCCTCGTTGGGTACACACCAAAAGAAACTTTACACAATAGGACCCTTTCGGTCCTGGTCCCAGGGTATAGAGACTGAGCTTGCTCAGTCCTATTGACCCCTCTAAACCAGCATGAAACAGAAAAAAAAAACCCTTACTAAAATTTTTAAAAATCCAAAAACTAATTTACCGTTCGGTAAAAAATATGTCGCTGTTTTCAAGACAAAAATAAAATATAAAAAGTAAACTGAAAGATTTTGAGATCGTTTTTTTTTTTGGAGGTACATGACATTAATTTGTTGTAACTAGTATATTTATTGTTCTTAAAAATAAAAAAAAAATGTATTCTAATTTATTAAAAATATATTTTTTAAGAACAATAAATATACCAGTTATAACAAATTAACGTCATGTATGTCATTATGTCAAAAAAACCATCTCAGAATTTCTTTTTATTAAAATTCTAATAATTTTAATTTTAATTACAATACCTATAACTTTTAGTTGGTTATTATATTTCATTTTCATCTTGAAAACGGTGGCATACTTGTCACCGTAACGTAGGTAAGTATTTGGATTATTGGGAGTTTTCGGGGGATTTTTCTTTTTTTCGTTTCAGGCGATCTGCTAGTTCAGAGGGGTCAGTAGTCAGTAGGACTGAGCAAGCTTAGTGTCTCTATGCCCCGGGACCAGGACCCCGGACCGAAGGGTCCCTTGAGTACTTTTTTTGGTGAATTTTTGCTCAAAA
>JAHBCN010017581.1:0-18090 GCA_019359885.1 Listronotus oregonensis
GTAATTTGGAATCCCTCCTTTTAAACTATGAACGGAAAAAATATTTTTAATTCTGACATTTTTAAGTTTAATATCCTTTAAGGCAATTTCTCGGAAGTCAAAAGATAGGAAATCTTTTTATTCCTGGTACCCATAATTCCGGATCATATAAGGGTATAATAACATATTTTGAAGGATATGTCCTGAATCAGGATCGAAGTGTATGGACACAATTAGTTTTTGGAATTCGATATCTGGACCTTAGAGTTGGATATATACCAGATGGAGGGTAAGTTAGTTACAAGTATATTTTTCTTTTGAAGATAAAAAGTATTAATGTATACAGGGTGTGACAAAAAATGTGGGAAATCTTTTGGATATCAAAAAAAAAAAAACGTTAAATGAATACTAAAAGTTCATATTTTTTTTTTCGTATAGGTTAGGTTTGGAAACATGAATGAAGAGTACTTAATTTTTAGTCATTAGCTAAAGGTATATAAAAAACGTTGTCTAAAGTTCTTATTAATATAGGGAGTAAAAAAATGGCTTATAAGAGTCATTGATAGTATTTCAAAAAGTCTTACTTGGTATAACATCTTATTAATATATAGTTGGAATATACCGGGTGGTTCAATAATTAGGTCTAAGAAACTTGATTCCATTGGAGTTCTTTGAAAGCCAATATCTCAGAAGAGGAGGCCTATACGAAAAAAGTTTATATGAACTTGTACTATTCTTTTTACTTTTTTTTTTTTTTTCATATAGGGAAATTTTTCACATTTTCCAGGACATTCGGTACTATGAGAGAAAAATAGGTTAGTTACGTCAATTTCTTTTTTAAAAATAGTACAACAAGAGTGGTGTAATATATAATATATAAATAAAAATGAATCGCCGAAATGTATGTACGCGCATAATTTCAGAACGACTGCACCAAATTAGATACACCTTTTTTGTGTTTGTTATTGTCAGAAGAAGGTTCTTATTGATCAAAACATTAAGAAAGTTGTGCGGAAAATTAAAAAAATTAAGAAAACTTTACGATCATGCAAGTGGGGCAGTATTTTTACTGTAGCGTCCTCTATGAGAAAGAGGAAAATATTTTATATAATGTCCACAAGAGAATGTGTTCTTTTGTGGAGATTATATATTTTCCTTCTAAAGAGACGAAGTAAAACTTGACAGTTATATCTATTTTCCGGTGCCATTTTAAAGGAATGTTATTCACACCAGTTAGACAATTTAATAATATAGAATTTATTCTATGTTAGATGTAAACACTGTATTTAATATTTATTTTTCATAATTTTATATTAATGATTTTGATAAATAATTTATCAAAGTTTTAAGGTTCTATATATACCATGACCACGTCAGAGTTACCAAACTAGAACCAATTCTTCAAGAAATAAGAAAGTTTGTAGAATTGGCACCACAGGAAGTAATAGTGGTTGATTTTCATCGTTTTCCATTTCCAAGCAATTTTTCGAAAGTTCCTTCACAATAAGTTAACAAACTTAATTGACGACTATTTGGGTAATTTTTACTACATCCTACAGGTCTTCAAATGGGTAGTGGACCAACTTTAAACGAAATATGGTCCCAAAATAAAAGTGTTATTGTTTCGTATGCTGATAGAGCAACTATTAACCGTAAGTAAAATTTTATTTGTCAATAAAAGGTAATTTCAAAAAATTAAATCAACTGCAAAAAAACACTCAAAAACTGAAAAAATATTTTTATATAAACACTAAATTACCAACAGAAACGAAATTAAATATAATATGAAACTATTTTTTAAGGTCAGTGCCAGCAAAGCCATCAAAATAAAATTTAATCAAAATAAAATTGAAATATCGGATACAAAATGAAGTGAAGAAGACATTTTACTTAACAACTTTTCATGTTATTTTTTATATTCGGTTGTTATTTTTCTGGAATTTAGGAAATTTTCGGTAAATTGGCAACAATGTAATCCGTTGAACTATATTGAGGTACATAGGGTCATCATTTTGACAAGAAGATTCCTTATAGAAGTTTGCATGTAACAGTGTTGTCGATGTGATCAATAATTATTATTTTTAGGAATAATTGCTACTTGGGACCGACCTCAAAAAATTGTATGTCCTAATTTGTTTCGTATCTACTTTTGATTTTCGTTTTTGTTGGTTAATTTAGTGTATATAAACATATAAAATATTATTTTATATTTTTAAGTTTTTTTTTTGAAGTCGATTAATTTTTTAACTTCCTTTTTATTTTGTAATTTTTAGTTTTAGATAAAAATTGTAATATGGGTGGTGTTTCTTCTACACATTAACGATTTTCTCTCTTCCACAATCATTTCCATTCATAGTTTTGGCGACGATAGTACCCTCCACTCTAGTATTCAATTTCTTAAGCCACCATGTAATTCTGATTTGGAAAACAAGCGCAGGTCAATGCAGATATCTCTTTCACAAGACCTCAAACCTATCTTGGATTGGGGCGCCAAAAATCTTGTTCAAATTAATGCTCGAAAACCAAGTCATGTTCGCTGTCGCGAAAAAAGTCCACCAATGCTCATCCGTTACATATGAGCGGCCAGGTTATGCAGAACAAAGAGCCGTTTAATCTTGTCGGCGTTACTTTTGAGAATAACCTCAACTGGCACAAACACATTACATCCATAGCCTTGGCAGCTTCAAAAAAGCTTAGATTCCTCTTTCGAGCCAGAAAATATTTTTCTTCTTCCAATCTGTATATTCTGTATGTATCCCAAATCAGACCTTCTTCGGAATATTGTTCTCATGTCTGGGGAATGGTGTCCCTACAACACTTAGCATTCTAGACTCCATTTGAAGAAGAGCCGTTCGTCTTATTAATGATCCCACGCTCACAGAAAAACTTCCTCTTCTTGCACACCGTCGAGCTTTAGGGGATCTGTCGCTCTTCTACAGGTATTTTCACGGCTTCTGCTCAGAGGAGTTGGCCAGTATAATGCCCCCTCTGGCAGCTCCCTGCAGAGCAACACGTAGTGCAACTTTTATGTATTCTTTTACAGTTCAGTTGGAAAGGCCCCGAACTTCCCGCTTTCTTCGTTCCTTCATCCCTAGAGTGTCAAGTGTATTGAACCTGCTGCCGCAGAAGTTTTTTCACCTCCTCCCAATCTCCAAATATTTGCGTCATGTGCTCATATGAGTCATACTTAAAATGGTAAAATTAAAATTTAAAAATTTTCGCTTGCTTAAATGATACGGGGGAAAATTTAAAAAAAATGTTCATTTGTAAATGTATTAGTTAAAAGAGATACAAAAAATGTTCCGTGCAAAAGTTTCTTTATAATGATTTTTGAATAATCTGATGTTTTACAGAAAAAGTCTACGGGGTCAGGTAAAATAGTAATCGAAACTAACATCATTTTTTAAAATGGAGCATCCTGTATATTTTAATCAAAAATATATCATATTATATTCTTTTTTGAAACAATGTAACACACCATGAATGATGTTGGTTTTCTATGCTGTGATTTATTTAAACTTTAAACTAATGTCCTAAAAACGAAACTTGTCAATTTAGAAACCGTTGGACAGGAGCACATTGACATATGGATAGAGTTTTATTTTGTTTTAAAGTTTCTATAGTTTTTTAATTCACTTTCTTGTGCCAACTATTCTTTTCACTATTTGCATGATAAAATACATTGTGTAATGTCTTTCCAGCTACAATGTCAACATAGTTTTGTTTCTAGGATAATAGCTTTTGTTTTAAAGCCTACCGTGATTTAAAATAATAAAGTTTAAATAAATCGCATAGAAAACCAATATAATTTATGGTGTATCATATTTTTGATAAGAGAATTTATATGCCATCTTTTTAGATTAAAATATACAGGGTGTTTCATTAAAAAAATGAGGTTAGGTCCGATAACTTTTTACTGAGCCCGTATGCTTACTGTTAAAACGCAGAAAATTAAACAATTATTTTAAAGAAATTTTTGTATAAAACATTTTTTTGTATCTCTTTTAATTAAGAAAATATAGGGTTATTTTGAAATTGACAATTTTTTGATTTTCCCCCGTATTTCTTAAGCAAGCAAAAAATTCCCTAAATTTTCATTTTACCGTTTTAAGTTTGATCCAAAAAGAGCACTGACGCCTCTATTACTTTTTTGATAGCACTAAAATTACGGAAATACCCTATAAGTGTCGAAAATGGGACACCCTGTACATTTCCCTTTTTTGGGTAGGGCTACTATGGATGATTTTGATATCTATGATACCCAGTATAGAGCGAATTTTTATACAAAACATTCGCTGACTTTGTTCTGATATCTTCACGCCCTATTTTTGTTGATTAAACGTTTTTTTTTGTCTTGGTATGATTTGAACTTGTTTGATTAAGATCATTGTTTAGGTGTATATTATTCTTACCTTGATTGATTGATTGATTGATAAAGTAAATACACAAGTTGAGGTTTTGTCCGCCTCGACACTGCAGCCCACAGGGCTTGTTGTATCTCTTGTGTATTTGTTTCAGTTAAAAAGGTTTGACACCTTAGACAGGTGTAGTAGCCCTTTTACTGTTCTTTTCTGGTCCCCAGCCTCCTGGTGGTTAGTGTCCACCATGAGGTTTTGATTTGTTCTCCAGTATGTAAGTGCAGGGCACTCATATATGATGTGAGAGGCTGTCTCTTCCTCTTCGTCACATAGTCTGCAAATGGGTTCTTCTCTATAGATGCCCATAGTGTGCATATGTTTTCTTAGGGTGCAGTGTCCGGTTATTAGTCCTGTCACTATTCTAATCTGATTCCTATTTAGTTTTAGTAATTCACTTGTCAATGCTTTCGATGGTGAGTCCAACATTGATTTACTGTGATATTGCCTTGGAATGTGGTTCCAGTATGACTGATGTTGTGTTTGAATCCACCGAGTCATGTAGCCACGAACCGAGGCTTTTGGTATTCCAAAAACAGGTTCAGGACCCACAAACATTGCTGCGGAGCCTCGCCTGGCCAGGGAGTCTGCATTTTCATTGCCCTGTATTCCCCTGTGTCCTGGCACCCAGGAAAGTGTAACTTTGTTGTGGTTAGCCAGGTTTAGGAGGCATTGCAGACAGTTCCAAACCAACCTTGAGTTGACTTGTTTATCAGAGAAGATAATAATGTCCCTGCCCTTATATCTCCTCCTCAAGTTCTCTCGCAGACAAAGTTTAATGGCATATATTTCCGCCTGGAAAATAGTGGCATATTTCCCCAGGGAAGCATAAGCATTAAACATGGGGGTCATACCATGTATTCCTGCGCCGGCTCCATTGTCAGTCTTGGATCCATAGGTATACCAAACCAAATTCCGAGACTGACCAGGAGATCGCTCACTACCGCCCCAGGTAAGCTGGGTTTTGTATGGTCTGTGTGTATTTATCCGTTTTGGCATTGTATCACTGCTCATCTCAAATATTGGGTTTGTGATACTGCTCGTTATTCTGGTGTGTCCTAGGGCAGGCCCAGAGCACCAGTTGCCGTTACATTTCAGCCTGTATGCCCCAATCCTCGCCTCCGCCTTAATAATTATACCAAGAGGGGGGAGGCTTGGTAGGGTTTCCACCTTAATTAAATTTAAAAATGCTTTATTATCCCGATTTTTTTAAAATTGCTCTACTTCCTTAAAAGTCGTAACAAAGCATAATGTTTCTTATCTAAAAGTATATTTTATTTTTAATATTGTTGACAAATACCATAAATATTACTTTCAGATTCTCCGTGGCTCTGGCAACCTATCAAACAATTTTGGGGTGATACTAACAAAGTACCTAATTTACGGAATTTTTATACAGAAGCCTTTCGCAGCACAAAAGTTTTACGAATCCCATGTGGGCACTGATGGCGGAACTGACACCACAACCCTGGGACGTGATACTCAGGAAAAATAATTTAAGAGATTTAGCGCAAAATGTTAATAAAGAAGTTACCAAATGGTTTAGAGATGAATGGTTCAATCAAGCAAATATTGTGGCCACCGACTATTTTTTAGGAAATGATTTAATACATGTTGCGATTGTGGGAAATAAAGCAAATCATAATTAATATGAGTTTTTTTTAATTTCAAATATTGAAGATACAATGCCCAAGCAGCAATTTAACGTTAAGTACAGGGTTATTCATTTTAAAGCAAACAGGGCTTTATTTTTGAACTTCCCTGTACTTTTTAAAAAACGAATATAGCCATTTCGTGTATTTTTTCGTAGAATTCAATAACCCATCTAAACAACTTTGAAAACAAAAGAAAAAAGAGCAAAAGACTGATCAATAGATAATATTTTACAAGGTGATATAGGGGTTGCGGGTTTATTTCCTGCGGTTCTGCTGAATTTTCAAAAACAGCATGATACTATAAGGATAGTTCCACCTGAAAACCCGGTGCCACGGTCACAGGTGCTTCTTTCAAAGTCAAGAAATTTAAAAATACGTTTATTACTTTTTGGAGTAGTTTTGAAGAACGGCTTTAAACTATATTATATTGTTCAGACTTTAAAATATCTGTTTATTAATAAAATTTGTAAAAGGTTAAAATTATTTTATTTAGGTTAAAATTTATTAAAAATAGGTTACCTTAGTTTTTCCCCTTTTTTCGACGGTCATTCGGATTATTCCGAGGGCGCTGAGACATCTATTTAACACTTTTCTGATCCTGTAGAAAAAATAATTCTTCCAGCTAATTAGATTTTCCAGACTTTTCCATTCTTTTCCACATTACTATATAAAGCGCGAAGGAAACTGCACGGGCCAGTTTAGTTTTTATTTTGACGAGATAAGAAGTTGACAGACAGTTAAAGGTTAAACAGTTGTCATTATTACGTTACCATAGAAACGTTTGTAAACCAGATATCCAATAAAAAGGGTAAACCAGGATCCGTGTTTTTATACGGGGTGTCACGGAACAATATGCTAAAAATAATATAATAACCATATAATATTTCTAAACCAAGCAGCAAAATTACAATAAACGGAAAAAATTTAAATACAAAGTAAGGGTGTGAAGTCAAAACATGTAAACTCAATACATTATGGTCTAGATACTCTATGCAAAATGTATATTAAGTTACGAAAAACATAGATTTAAGCAAGTTTTAAAGGGCGGCCTACCTTAAAAGCGGGTTTTTGATCCAAAAGGCTAAAGTCTTTAAAAAAGAAGAAATATCGAAATAGGATGAATATCCAGATACTTATTTACATATAAAAAATGGCTACGATTCTTCAATTTGATCAAATAGGTTTATAAATTCCAAAATCCGCCAATTTAAATTTTCCATTTTAAATTTTTAGATTCTTAGATTCTTAATCAGCATTACATTAATTTTCCAAAATAAAGATAAAGAATTTTTTTTACAACCGCGCGAAAAGTACCATGTTTGCGTTCAAAATCAAAACACAAAGTTGCACTTTTCCGAGGAGCAAGCGTTTTTCTTTGTCGCTCGCTGAGTTATCAAGGAAACCGTAATAGAAAAAAGTCAAATTTGACACCCCAGTAGGCGTTGAACGGTAGAAACTTCATCCGAAATTGTAATTAAAAATTGGAGAATTGCACCTTACCTTTAATATTGTAAATATAAGAAAAGACTGATCTTTATAGATTTAGGTAATAATTATATAAAGATCAAATGTATATATATATATTTTATAAAATATATATATATATATATATATATATATATATATATATATATATATATATATATATATATATATATATATATATATATATATATATATATATATATATAATATATATATATATATATATATTTACAATAGTTATTAAAAAAATAAATTGATATATATACCACCCACTTTATTAAACTTTTTTTTAAACACTTCCCTTTGTTTTTCCGTTGAATTTTAAATAAAAATGCAAATTACCAACTTTAGTTAAAAAGAATAATAAAAGTTTATGTTAAACCCCCCACATCGTTCTGAGGAGTTTTCCCACTAAAAGTGTAGAAATGTACTTTTTATAAAAAATTTGGGGCTTTTTATTTACGTCATAAAACAGTATATTACGACAACAAGTGAAAAATAAAGAAATTTAAAACTTTAGTTATAAAAAGAAATTAAAAAAATTTAAGATTACAAACTCAAATTTTTCTAAACCTTTCAAACAAAGATAAAAAATATTTTTTTAGTAAACAATTATTATATATAAATTACATTGATGTCCAAATTATGCTTTAAATAAAATACAAACCTACCAACGTACCAATTTTTGTTAAAAAACTTTTTAAATAGGGTTTTTCGAACCCTTCTTTTATTTTTATTAATTTTATACACTAAAGGTGGTAGAAATTTTTTTTTTTGATTCAAATTTGATTATTTAAAAACTTCAATAAAAAAATTTTATGTTTGATATGATGGGAGGCCTTTGCTTGCGCTGCTGCAAGAAAATTAAAAATGATTTTTTGAGTTTTTAAAAATTTTTTTAAAGATCATTGGTTTTAAAAATTAATTGAATAATTATCTGAAATAAATTTTTAAAAAGTATTATGTAATTGTAAAGATTTGAGCCATGTCCAAATACCCCATTCCATTTAATATATTTAACTGCGCTAATTGAGAACTGGGAGCAACATCTTTCGAAAATAGTTTGTTAAAGCATTCAGAAGAGTCTACTAAAATTTTTTAACCAAATAAAAAATTCCCAAAAAAAAATAAAAAAATATTTCAAAATAAATATTTATAAACACAGACTTTAACCCCGAGTAGTAATTGTTTTTTTTCACCCCAAAAAAGGAAAAGTATTGAAAACTTTTAAATATGAACAAAAATTTTAAAAATCAAAGAATAAATAATATAAAAATAACAAATTTAAAAATAAAATTTTTTTATTGTTTTCTTTTGGAAATACCTCCATAAAAAATTTTTAAATAACAAATTTTTAGGAAAAAATGATGCTTGCATTTTTAAAATTTTGGGAACTGAAAAATTTGAGGAATTTAAAATTTTAAAATTTTACCAATTATTTTATAAAATCTTTGTAAAAATTGTGTACTTTGCGCCAATACACAAAATGTATTTTAAAACAGCATTTAAAATTTCAAAAAGTGTAACTAAATTTTTTTTTAACCCCAAAAAAGTTTTTTAGATCCAAAGAAACAACATTTAAATAAAACATTTTTTCAAAAAAAGTGTGGTCTCCGAAATGGGAAAAATTTTATTTGCATTTGATTTAAAATTTTTATTGTATCTTCAAATTTTTTTATGATGATTTAATAACTTGAAATTTTAAAGAAATTTTTTTATTTTTAGGGGTTCTTAAAAAATTTAATTAAAAAATTTTAATATTTTTTTATGTTCTGAAGCTGAGAAATTATTAAAGTACTTGTGAAACTTCCTGTAAAATTAAAAAGAACCCCCTTTTTGGGAAGGTTTTTGAGAATCTTTAAAATTTTATGAAGACCAAAATCGAAATTTTTTAAAACAGGTAAAAAAAATGTTTAAGGGTGGTTTCATGTTGATCACGGAAATAACATTTTAAAATTTTTGAAGAATATTTACCAAAAATTTTTTTTTCTTGGGCACCAGAAGGGGATGCAAGTACTTTATGTGGGGGCTTAATGGGTGAGAGTTTTTCAAAGGGGGGGAAATATTTGGGGGTTGGGAGGGAAGGAAAACTTCGGCAGCAGGTTCCATAGTCTGACACTTAAAAGAAGGAACGAAGAAAACGGGAATGGGGAACTGAACTGTAAAAGGATACATAAAAGGACTACGTGTTGCCTGGGGGGCGCCAAAAAGGAATTTTAGGGCATTTTCTAAACAGAGGCAAAAAAAACCCATAGAAAAAGAAATCCCCAAGCTCGATGGACAAGAAGAGGAACCCTTTTGTGAGCGTTGGATCATTAAAAAAACCTTTTTTTTGAATGGGTTCAGAATGCTAATGTTGTAGGGGCACCATCCCCCAGAGAACAATATTCAAAGAGGGTCTGATTTGGGATGCATACGAGGCAGATTAAAGAAAAATTTTCTGGGCCCAAAAAGGGGAACCGCTTTTTTTAAACGTAGGCTATGGATGAAATTTTTTGCCAGTTGAGGTTATTTCAAAATAACGCCGATGATTAAACGATCTTTGTTTAGAACTTTTGGGCCGTCATAAAGGGGGATGAGCATTTGGGGTTTTTCGCAGGGCATGAAAAGGTTTCAAGGCATTAAACTGAAAAGATTTTTGGGGGCCCCCAACCAAGATAAAATTTTAGGCTTGTGAAAGTGATATCGCATTGACCCGCGCTTGTATTCCAAATCAGAATTAATGGTTTTAAAAAAATTAAAAAAAAGAGTGGGGGATATGTCACAAACATGAATGGGATTGAACAGCGGGTGAAATTTTGCCCTGGGGGACCCCAGCATTAATTTAGAAGTGGGGGTACCATCTACACTAACTGAAAGCGATTAAAAAGGGAAATGGGCAAGAAAAGCTTAGGGGAAGACCAAAAAAGTTTGTTAAAAGCCCATCATCCAACCGACGAAACCTTGGGGTCAAAAAACGATCTGGGGGTTTACCAAGAAACTCAAGGCACTTTTTTCCCGTTTTTTGAGACAAAGGAAAAAGATCAGCGGGATTTAATGTGACAGAACCCATTTCATCATGTAAGATCTTATGTTTTTCCCCGATACTTTAAGATTTAATTAATGAATTTTTTTCCATTTTTTTGCAAACAACTGAAAGAAAGAAAAGGTAAAGTTTTAAGGGGAGTTTTATCTTTTTGGGGGAAAAGGGAAAACCGCCTTTTTCCAACCTCCGGAAAAAACCCGTGTCGGAGATTTGAAAGAGGAGAGGTGGGAACCGGGGGGCCCTTTTTTAAGATTGTTAGCCCCCCAGCCCAGAGATTTTTTTTTATTAAGAATAGAAAAATGCTTTGATTTTTTGACAAAAATTTTTGGCATTTTTTTAGAAAAAGGGGGAACTGTTTTGGGAAAAGGGGAAATTAATAGGACAAGGAAATTCAGCAAATTTTCAAAATTCGGCTTTGCTTGGTAAAACAATTTTCCCCTTTAGAGATTAGGGGGAAAATAATTTGTGCAAAAAATTCGACTAATATTTTTTGGAAAAGGGGCCAAAAGTTTTCCCATTTGAGCAAGAGAGAACTTTATCTTTTTTCCATTGTTAAAACAATCTTTTTTTTTTTGGGATGGTCTGATTATACTGATTTCTTTGATGCTAGCCCCTGATTTTCGGGGGGGGGTTTTTAGAGATTCAGCATTTTAAAAGAGGCAAAATTTAAATTTTTCGGCCCTGCTAAACTTTTTGTTTGATTTATTTTGAATAGTGGTTTTTCGTATCGTAGTTACCTTTTGAAAATATGAAAACTAAAATGACCCGGATTTTGATCCGATAAGTAGACATCGAGGGGGTTCCCGGTTCGATTGTTTTTTCCCCCAAATTTCATTCCTTACGAGGATCCGGACCAAATGGGGTTTTTTTGAAGGATCCGTCGCAGCTCTGCTATATGGCTTTTTATTTATAGTCCGCATACTGTTGAATAAAAAAAACCAGGTAAGAAGAATTTTTATTTACTTTTATTTTTAAGTTAATGGAAAAATCATCATTTTTAAATTTTTAGAATTTTTCAATTATTTTTCAAAATTTGTTAGTTTCAAGAAATGAATAAAAAAATGCAAAAAAATATTTTTAAAAATTTAAAAAAAAACTTACATCGAATATTGCAAACAAAATAATGCACTGGCTAGTAGTTAAAAAAAATTTTTACATGGTAAAGAACTTAAAAATTTATTAATTAATTAAATTATCCCTTCCCTACCAGTAAATACATGAAATTTTTTATTTCCAAAAATTGATTTTTGGGGTTTAGTAAAAAACACATGGAATCTTGGGTTAAGGATTCTTTATTTTAAATTTTTTTTATTTTGGGAATTTTTAAAAATGTTTCTTTGTGATAACACTCGAGCAACTCCAGTTTTAAAAAAAATCCGGCAATAAATGGCAAAATCTTTCAAAGGGTTTAAATTAGTTTTCCCAATAATATTTTAAAACTCAAAAAAAGATTAAGTTTCAATAACACAAATTTTGCACTTCCATTGTCTTTATTTGTTAAATGATACACAACGTTTGGTTAGTAAGGAATAACCCTTTTTTTAAATAATGCCTAAAAAGGGTGCACAGAATCGCAAAGAAGCATAATATCAAAATGGGAAATTTTAAAATCCCAAAAATTTTAAAAGTATTCTTACTAAGACGAGACCGACAAGAATATTTCAAACAAGATTGAACACCAAATTGCCTATAAATGTGGCGAGGTATACATTTAAACAAAAAAACCACTTGAAATTAAGTTAAAGACCCCAAACCATACCAAACGAGGTGTAAGCTGAAGTCCGGGGTTGCTGAACACGCCTGGTCAAAAAAACACCGCATACAATGGTTGGGCAAAAATTTTTACAAAGAAACCCATTGGAAAAAAAGAAAATTTAAAGACGCTGTAATAATTGTAAATAACCAAAATGTATTTAAAAACCAGATCGACATTCCGAATATCTGGCAGCCGTTGCTGAACCGTGAAAATGGGAATGAAAAAAAAAAGGTAGAAAAAGTAATGGATATTTATAAACCAAATTTTATTTAAAAGAATTTAAAATTGAATAGTTTTAAATTTAAATGGGTGGCCTGATTTCCCCCCTTTTCTCGTTCTTTTTGACATCAGTTCTCATTTCAGTTTGTTTTATCTGGGTATTTGTTTCATTTTGAAAAGTGTATCTTCCGGGGCCCGGGGCGTGACCCTGTCCAGCCCTAGACCCCTAGAAATAGATGCCTGCAACAAAAAAAAAAGAAACCCCCCCAAAAACCCCAAAAAAAAAAAAATATTAGTCTAGTTTGGTGGCAAGTCAGCCACCGTTGTCAAGACAGAAACTAAAAAAAAATTTTTTCCAAGAAATTTTGGTCTAAAAAATTAGGGAAAATTTTGATAGTTTTCTTATTTTTTTTAAAGACGCCTTTGTCAAAAGCGTTTATTGGATGGTGATGGATTTAAAAGACCAGAAAGGTGGGGGTGGTAGGGGTGTTAATTGATTTTATGTTTTTCTGAATTTCTTTTAGCATCAACAAGGTAACCTGATAATTTAAATTAACAGATATTGATGTGTCATTTAAAAAAAAAATGAACTTTCCTTTTTTTCATTTTTTTTTTTTTTTTTAACAAGTTTCCCCAAAATGCTAGAAGCATTATTTTTTTTTGTGGTGATTATCAAAAGCGTGTTGACAGATTTTTTATTTTTAACTTGTACTAAAAGCTTGTTTTTTTGCGTTTGGCTTTTGGTCGAAGTTTTAATTAAAAATTTTTCATTCCAAGGAACCTTTTAAATGACATTTTTTTTTTTTTTTTTTTTTATATTGTAGGTTTTTTTTTTTTTTACTTTGGGGTCTAATGGTGTTTTGTGGTTTTAAAAAAGGGAATATTAAAATTTCCAAGTTAATTTTATTTGATGCCAGGGGTAAAAAAAGATTTTAATATCCATTTTGTTTTTTTTAAATTTTTGTTAAATTTTAAAAGGATTTTTTAAAAAATAAAAAAAGGTAATTATTTTAAATAAAAATCTTTTAAAATTCTGTTTTATTTTTTTTGTTTTATTTTCCCTTTTTTTTTGGGGGGGCGATCTGCTTTTTCCCCGGGGGGTAATGGGGGGACAGGGCCCCCCCCCTTCCCCGGGGGCCCCGGACCAAGAGGGTACCACTTTTCAAAAAGTCGAAAGGCGAGTAACCCAATTAAAACAAACTGAAACATGAATCCGCAACAAAACTATAAAACATATTTATCAGTTCTCTAGTTCTGATGACTTCTTTAACCGCAATAGATTTTTCATGAAGCATCTGCTTTGAAACCTAAATTTTTTTCTTTGAGATACTTTCTATATGTTTGTTATTGCACCAGGTCATGAATTGCTGGAAGACATTCTTGTACCTTTTGGACTTCACGGGAATAATAGAAGAACATTCTGCATTCCCAGCATTCTCCAGATCAGAATCTTCACTTTTTAATGCATTATACCTTACACAAAGTCGAATTGAATGAGTTAAAGTTAACAAATCTATGAAAAATGGGATACTTATGACAAATAATAAATTTCTTGTCATAGAAACTTAATATACTAGCAAGGTATTTAATTAAGGTGTTTGATATACTTGACAATATATTTATATCTATTTTTATATTCCTAATCAACTCAATATTTTGAGCGTGCAAAAATAGCGTAAGCATCACGGTCAGTAAGTTCTTACTAGTTTCGGTTGTTTTGGAGATCTCCACGAAAACACATCCTCAATCAGTAAGAAACAGATATCAATTTTTTCAGTCGTATACGAGGGTTCTTAAAAAATATAAATTAGGTTCAAGAGCAAATTACCTTTATTTTTGACAATATCGAAAATTGTTATTAAAAAAAGTTGATCAAAACTAGAAACTACGTTCAAATATGCAATTAAGTCCAGTTACATGGAAAAAATATTTTTTTATCTACAATAACAATGCAAAAGTAACTGTGTTTACGTGAAATTTAGGATGCACTGATAAACAAATAGTTCAGTAAATGAAGAGACAAAGCTGTAAAAAAAACAAAGATTTTTCCCCTTTTGGCTCAATTCTTAGGTTTTGGGGGGGTTTCTTTTTAAACAAAAAAAAATTTATCAACACTAACAGGGGGAAAAAAGGCTGAAAATGGCCCTCAAGGCCCAAAAAATTTTTTTTTTTCCCCTAATATCGCCAAAATATGCAAATTTGGGGGGATTTTTTTATTGACAAAAAAAAAAATCGTTTTGAGTCTACAAAAAGGGTCCTTTTTAATTTTTTTCGTAAAATCGATAGTTTTCGGATAACGAGACCCAAAAAAATCCCCCCATTTCAGCTGCCGTTTTTCCCCCCTGGGGAAACCCCAGATCTTTTTTGGATTCATTTATAAGCGGGCCCCGAATTGTTCCATTATTTTTGGGAATAATTTACTTTTTTTTAAAAATTTTTCTAGAATAAAAAAAAAAGGTCAAAAAATTTTTTTTTACAAATTTTGAGAGTTTTCCCCCTTAATTTATTGATTTTTTTTAAAAAAATTTTTTTTAAAAATTTTTTTTTTATAATGAGCCCCAAAAAGTGTTCAATGATCCCAGAAAATTTTCCCCTTTATCTCTTTTTTCGTTTTTTAAAAAAAATTTTTTGCCCATCTGGAAATTTTTTGCCGTTTCCGGAGTTCTACAACATCTATCCAGGGGGGAATTTGGGGGTTTTTGGGGCGGCCGTTTTTGAAAAAAACGGGTTGGAAAAAAAAAGGGAAGGGAAAACCCTTTTTGTAGATTTCGAGGTGATTTCTTTTTTTTTGTGAACAAAAATTTCTAGTTCGCATATTTTGGCGGGAAACTCTTTTTTCCCCTTTGGGGGGGGGTTTTGCGGGTTCCCACGTGGGAAAAAAATAAACGTTTTTCGCTAAAAGCACCCCGAAGCCCCCCGAATTGGGTCACAAATGAAAACTGTACAGATTTATTTACAGTTTTGGGGGGGTTTCCCCGGGCTTAAAAATTGGACTAAAATAATTTTTTGATAGCAAGAATTGTTTTTATAGTGAACGGGAAAAAAAATTTGGGGTTTAAAAAGCCGGTGATATTTAGTGTGGAAGAAAAAATAGAAACTGGGGTAATCGGGGATAATTATTGAACTCATTGTAAACCTTAAAAGGGGGTATTTTATCTTTTTTTAATTTTATCTTTTTAAACGAAGATGTCCTTTTTTGCAGAGACAAAAATTAAAGGGTTTTTTTTTTCCCAAAAGGAAATTAATTTAACTTTCTTTTAATCTCCCCACTTTTAACAAGTTTTTGGTTTTTTCCCCAAAAATTTTTTAAAATTTAAAAACTGATTTGAATTTATTATTAACATCTGATTAAATTTTTTTTAAAATTCTCATTACTGATGTATGGTGTATATTTTTCTCAGAATGTCTGTTGTTAAATATTTTAGTTTTTTTCCCCCATGAGTTTTATAATTATTACCAACGATTAACCTTCCATACTAAATATCACCGGCATGTTAACAAATTTTTTTTGGCATGTTTAAAAGCTTCATCAAAAAAATTTTTTTATCGGATCATAAATTTTTTTAAACTTACCTGAAAATACAATTTTAACTTTTATAAAATACATAAATATGACATTTTCAGAAAGCGCACGGTTTTTTTTCCCATCCCCCTTTCCGTGCGCTTAAAAAAATCCTCCAGGGAAATGTTCAAACAACGATTTATTTTTTAAGACATTTTTTTTCTGTAGTGAAATTTAGCCTTTTTCAAAAATAATTAGATTTGGGAAAAAAAATCCGGTATTCCGATATTATATTACAAACAAGCCAGAATGAGTGAGATTTATTACCAGTGAAATCCAGGTTGGGAAAGAACATGAATATCACATTTTTACCGAATGGGGACCAGAAAAGGAATCAAAATTTGAGGACGATATTCTTTTGTTTATTTTTTCGAAAAAACCGATCTTGAATTTTCCACCCTTTTGAAGTCGATTCTCCATGTTAAAGAGTTGTTTGGCAAAAAAGAAATTATACAACCAAATCCAAAAACATCGCTTTTTAAAGACAAGCTGTAGGATTTGTACCAAAGAAATCCAAGGTTCTTTCATAAAACAAGTAACCAAAATTTTTTTGAAGCTTCAAGGACAATATCTACAGCAAAAGTAATTTTAGTGTTTGGGATTTTTGGGCTTGCCCAGAGATGATTTAATACGTTTGAGTTTAGACGATGTGGAAGAAATGGGCGTTTCCTTTTCGTGTTCTTTCGAGATGGAAAAATTACAGGTCAAGAAGTTACCATTACCAATGAAAATTGCAAATTCAATCCCTGTACACTTTACCGTAAATACGCAGATGTCCGCCCTAAAAACATGAGAGTAGAAGATTATTTGTTGCATACCGAAACCAAAGATGTTACGCCCAACATGTTGGGTGCCATACTATCAGTGGTATTTCAAAACTTGTTGCAAAATACTTAAACTAAAAATCACGAAGAATATACCGGACATGGCTAAGGTTCTTCGGCTACCATGTTGGTAGAAAGCGGCGGTGATTTGCTCACTTTGAAAAGACACGGAGGATGGCTTTCTTCCAATGTAGCAAAAAAATATATAGAGGAGTCCATACAAAGAAAAATTGAAGTATCCCAAAAGTTGTTTAGGCCTTGTAACTTGGAAACTACAAAATCTGTAACAGTCAATCAAGAGAACCAAAACATACACGAACACTCCGTTTCAACATCTTTAGTTCAACAAAAAGAAATACAAAAGGGATTGAGCTTTAACAATAATACAAATTGTACAATAAATATAACCATTAATCATAACGTTCCGTCCAAAATTAATTTTCTTAGATTTCAGTAGCTTGTATTTTTTTTGTTAATTTGTTTTACTGTTTTAAAAATAAATATAAATAATCGCAATTTTCTTAAATCATTTTTTGCGATGTTTTTTGTTTATGTTGTCTTCAGGCCCCTAAGTATAATAAAAATATCGTTCATTACACGTCCAGAAATGGATTTTTCCATTCTTGCATGACTTCCCGTGTGAGGCGTAGCCGAGAATTTGTCACGAGCGCACGGAAAAATCGTCATTTCCGTACTGGTAATGAAATAAACTCTTTTTTGTAAAATTATTAATAAAAAAGTTTTCCGTATGGTACAAACTGAAGCTGACACACTGTACTTTATTATATCCAGACTTTTGTTGCTAACTGGCTAGCTTTCCATATTTTTAAAACTTGAAAAATCTACCGACCCCACAGCTTCAATGTGTTTCGAGAATAAACAACTTACCACAACTTATATCACAGATGAGTTATTATTTAGAGCTTTGCTTTCTCGCTCGTTTAAAGATAAAGGATCTAATACTAACGATGTTTCACCTATCGGAGCTGCCGCATCTACCAAGTGCTCAGCACTCAGCGATGCAAGACCGTTATCACTAAAAGCAGCATCACGTGGAGTGTGATTGGGTGATCTAACTGTACTCCTTCTGAAGCTACTTCTTAGTATCGAAGCAACTTCTGCAGCTGTTAACGCGGTTGGAGAAGATTGAAGATTTCTTAATCTTTCCAG
>JAHBCN010017582.1:0-18206 GCA_019359885.1 Listronotus oregonensis
AATGGTATTAGGTAAGAAAATTTCACACCAATAAATTATTGACGTTTATAATAATAATAATATAAAAATATTGATAGGAAAGCAATAAAAAAAAATCTACCAATTTTAGTTACATAGAAGCATCAATTTCGGATGTAATCTGATATTACTTTCGAATACTGAGTTTACGTTTAGTTTAATTTCAGCAATAAGTCTACCAAGGGTCTACGTATATACTTTATAACATTTTAAGCTTTAAGGACGGTCCAATTTTTTTTTCTACCACTTTCAAGAATATCAAGTTTACTTTACTAAAACTGGTAGAAAATTTTATTTCAGCAATAAGTCTACCATAGATCTATACCCAATAAAACATATATATAGTAAGTAAAAAATTACCTTAAAAACATAATAATCGTTACTATATTTGTTCCAAATTTGGTTTTAAATCCCAAAAAGTAAGCATAAAATGCATTATTTACTTGAAATATAGATTAATTTTTTTTTAACTTCTCTTCTTACAAGGGAGCTACATTTATCATAAGATTTCAGAGCTTTCGTTGCAATAAAATTTATAACCAAAATTGATTCCTTAAAATTAAAGGAAAATACTTATTTTGGGAAAATTTCTTTTTTTTAAGTTTACTACCTACGGCTATACAACGAATAAAAACACCTTATAGAAATCCAAATAGGGATAAGGCCTTTGGCTGCCAGGCTGGAATAACCTCTGCCGAAAGTCATTACGGAGGACTGGTTGAGGATAGGAAACACCACTATAAAAACCTTTCCAAAAGGTTCTTCTAACTCAAATGCAGAGTTTATAATCCTGAGTTAGACAAAACTGCTGCTACTCAATTAAATATTTCGCCAAAATATAGAGAACGTCAACATTTGAAACAAAGGCAGAATATCTCGATTGGGCCATCCAGTCACAACAATGCTATAGACCAATAAAATGATTTCTCTGTTTATGACGCAATATAATTATTCTAAATTTTAACTATTGTTATATTTTATAGTTTTATATATTTTTAAAAAGCTGACCGATTTATCACCAAAAGTTTTATATCTTTTTTAAAGGTTTTATAAGTAATTTTTTGGTAGATCGAAGAGTTTAAAGGACTCAATCGATTGTGTTTCAACAAGTGGATTTTGCAGTAACATTGTAGTATGACTGGCAATTTTTAATATTAACCACAATTAAAAAAAATTAAATTTGTTTAGATTGGATTTACTAATAAGAACCTGAATATGGTATATTTAATTTTTAAGTGGTATTTTTATTTTACTAATAGCTGGGGCCGGGTACGTTTAACCTATAGAAATACATCTGCTTTATTATTAATTTAATTAATTAAACAAACGTAAACTATACAGATATTAAAGCAATTAGTGCAGATATCTGTTTTCAAATTATTTCGTTTTGCGTTATTTTTTACTTTTATCTTTATACTGAACAATCTCAGCTTCAAATTGTACATCAATTGCATCGTAATTAAGCAAAATAAATTCCCTGGAGCGCTAAAACATGAGTATTCAGGGAAAACTGTAATTCTAAAGGAAATAAACTGCATGTTTTACTTTATTTGGCAATATATTTTCTTGTTTTAATTTTTTTATTTTACAATTTAAATAAAAAAAAACACTTAACAAGAGTGCCCATAAAAGGGCAAAGCATTTTATGACAGACGACTGATGTCAATTATTTAGTTGTAGTTTAGTTATCTCAAATTTCTTTTAGACCGGGATCCCGTAAGCTTTTTTTTTTGTTGACTAAAACCAAGCTAAACCTTTGTAAGTGGCTTCGTTTCGACGAGTTGCCCAAATTCTAACTGCGGCAATATTGGGACTGCTTCTGAGAAACCTCTAAACATGCTGATTTTTTAGGTTTTGCAAAATGTATACCAAACAGCTTGATTCTAATATATATATATATATATATATATATATATATATATATAATATATATATATATATATATATATATATATATATATATATATATATATATATATATATATATATATATATATATATATATATATATATATATATATATATATATATATATTATATATATATATATATATATATATATATATATATATATATTTAATTATAAAAAATATTATTAAAATATAATAGGTATACCGAGTCTTCCACGTCAAACAGGCCAAAAAACATATAGGTATAACGTCATCACTTACAGGCTAATTTTTTAAATAATGTTTACAAAATATTTTTTAATTATTTACAGTATTGTCCTACAAATCGGTTAATTAGATTTTCTAGTCCTACAATCTAAATATGCCAATTTCAGAGGTGCTACTGTACTCATTACTAACTGTAGGACAAAAATAGCAGATGGTAGGTTAGCTGTACTAAAAAAATAGTAATAGGCTGAGCTGGTCCTACGAATCTTTTTGACTTTTTTTTATTGGACTAATTGGACTTTGTACAATAGTTTGATATTTTGACAACGAAATAAAGATTGGGCACCGCGTAATCGATGTAAAATAGATTATTTCATATAGTATATAGGTTATCCTAAAAGACCGAATTTGGTGAATGACAACATTCGCCGGTAAATGTCAAATATTAAAAAAAAACAGATCGAGCACTAACCAAAACTATCCACTTTGCTGCGTTCTGGTTAGCAAAAACTGGAACTAATGAACGTAACCAAAATGTTTAGTTTTAACCAAAACGCACCAAAGTAGTTATTTATGGTTAGTGCTCGTTTAGTTTTTTTTTTTAATATCCTATATTCACCGTCATGTTTTTGTAGGACAGTTTATTTTATTTTTTTGCGGAATTTACTAACCTACCATCTATTATTTTTGTTCTACAGTTAGTAATGAGTACAGTAGCCTGAAATTGGCATATTTAGGTTGTAGAACTAGAATATCTTATTTTTTTTTATCTTGGGACAGTCCAAGAAGGCTGATGCCTAAGTACTAGCGTATCGTGGGTGTCTTAAGTGTGGTAAGTGGAGTTTGTTCACACGGGACTTAAAGATTTGGAGATTGGGAGGAGAAGGAAAAACTTCTGCAGACAGCAGGTTCCATAGTCTTGACACTCTAGGGTGAAGGAACGAAGAAAGCGGGAGGTTCGGGGCCTTTCTAAGTAAACTGTAAAAGAATGCATAAAAGTTGCACTACGTGTTGCTCTGCTGGGCGCTGCCAGAGAAGGAATTATATTGGCCAACTTTTTTGAGCAGAAGCCGTGAAAATACCTATAGAAGAGCGACAGATCCCCTACTGCTCGACGGTGGGCAAGAAGAGGAAGCCATTCTGTAAGCTTAGGATCCTAAATAAGATGAACAGCTCTTCTTTGAATGGAGTCCAGAATGCTAAGTGTTGTAGGGGACTCCATTCCCGAGACATGAGAACAATATTCTAAAGAGGGTCTGATTTGGGACAGATACAGAGTATACATTTGGAAGAAGAGAAATATTTTCTGGCCTCAAAAGAGG
This sequence comes from Listronotus oregonensis, assembly GCA_019359885.1. NCBI lineage: Eukaryota > Metazoa > Arthropoda > Insecta > Coleoptera > Curculionidae > Listronotus > Listronotus oregonensis. Next base: position 3,458 of record JAHBCN010017582.1, read on the forward strand.
AATCCAAGCTTTCTTGAAGCTGCGGGGAGGCTTTTTTGGATGTAGTGTGCCTTGGGGACAGGTTGGAGGTTTATTCTCAAAACTAACTCCGACAAGATTAAACACTCTTTGTTCTGCAAAACTTGGCCGCTCATATGTAACGGATGAGCATTGGCAGACTTTTTCGCCACAGCGAAACATGACTTGTGTTTTCGAGGCATTAAACTAGGGGCAAGATTTTTGGCGCCCCAATCTAAGATAAGTGTGAGGTCTTGTGAAAGAGATATCTGCATTGACCTGCGCTTGTTTTTAAATCATAATCACATGGTGGCTTAAGAATTTGAATACTGAATACGATTTATAGGACATTACTGTAAATAATTAAAAAAATATATATTTTTTAAACAATATTTAAAAAATTAGCTTGTAAGTAATGACGTTATACCTATATGTTTTTGACCTGTTAGACGTGGACCCAGCAGACAGATCACTGGCAGCTTTAAAACCAAACTTCCGTGGATTATTATTTCTATAAAAGAAACAAATCTTAGGATTAAGATATACATTATATTCCGCAATTTTTACTATATATTTTTAGGCTTTTACACCGATAATATAGGAACCCGCGTGACAAAAAATTCTGACACTTTCGACGGATATTGAATCCATTCATAATCTTCCTTTAAAAAAAAACTATTGTAAAACGGGCTCGTAATGATGTCCTTGTATTTTTCTTAATTGAAAGTGCCCAGAGTATAGACAATACAGCGGAGAAACCACAAACTTGGTCTATTAGTGCATTTTATTTGCTCTAAAATGACTTTTAATTTGCCCCATTTACGTCCTCTTTCTTTGTTCATTACGAACTCATTTGGAAAGCTCAGAGCAATTGCATTGCAATAAGGCAAAGTAAAGTTTCTTAGCCGCCAAAACACAAGTTTTGTGGGAAATAAATGCATATTTCACATTATATGCAAGAAAGGGTATTCTCTAATCATCATTCCTTGTTTTTCATGTTTCTGGAGAAAAATACACTACAGTGCCTATTTATTACTTTTAAAAAAATTATAGAAGACATATAAAACTGATATAATTTTAGAACGGATTTTAATTTTACTCTCGTTTAAGTTATAATATACAGGGTGTTCGATAAATGCACGGTCAAATTTCGTAAGAAGATTCCTCACTGAAAAATATCTATAAAAAAATAATAAAAATATATCTTTGAAAATGCATACTCTTTAAGATACGGGACGTTAAAATCAAAAAATAAAAAATTAAAGAGGTTTTTTTGTAATTATCTTAAATACCCTTTGGCCGATTTTTTTAAAACTTGTCAGTGTTATTTCTTTTAATAAAGCCCAATTTAGGCCTTTTTGAATTTATTTTTTATTAAAAACCGTTAGTTGTATTACATAAGGCAAAATACCAAAAATGTAGATTTTATATAGGTATCCAATGGTTTCATTGGTCGGCATCTTAGTATTATCGCTTTATACCTCTAACCTCAAAAAAAAACATTTAATGAAAATGGCACATTAAGATAATTTAAATTAAATTTAAATTATTCTATTTATTATTGATACAATCATTTATAACCTGCTATAAAGCATTATATTTTTGTTGTAAAATGCATTATAAACACAACACTGCTTTATGGTGTAGAGTTTAATAAACATTAATATCGAGCTAATTTAGTAAATAACAAACTTGGGAAATAATTAACTTGTATAACAACTTCCGTAATGTGCAACAAATACTTGTGGTAGGTATAGGAATTCCGGAAATGGGAACAAATATAGTTCTATATTATGTTGACGATACCTACTTGATATCTATTACTTTCTATCACTAATGGTACCAACAAGTAAGTGCAATCTACAATATGCAGGGTGATTCAAAAAACATATGCCATCGCTTAATGGAAGATTCCTTGGCCAAAAATAAGACGAAAATGTTAAACAAAGGACCAAAATGGCACCGTTTTTAAAATACAGGGTGTAAAAGAAAAATTTTTAGAAATCGAATTTTCCCTTATTATTCTTTTCGGCTTTTTCGATTTAAATGAAACTTGGTACAGCTAAAGCATTGACCTAAATAAACTTATTTATTATAAACTTGTGTTACTATTATGGACCAGTGGCGTAGGTTTGGACCATTTTAATAATTTTTTAACCATTTTTACGTTATTACTTTTTAGTAATAATATTAGTAATAATTTCGTACATAATACTCACTGTCTACTTAGTTCTACATAAAAAAGGTTATTTAAATTAACTCGATTAACTTAAGGGTTTTCGAGATATCCTAATCTCACTTAAAATACTTATGTAAAATGAGGGCCAAGTTCCTATCCAAAAATCTCTTAAAGTACTGAGATATAAAATTGAACCAGGATATTTTTTATATGGAAAAGTTTTTATATGTCTGTATTACCGTCGTCTTTCATTAATACAGACAGTGTGTTTCATTACTACAGACAGTCAGTAAAAAACTTGCTAAGTTAAAAAATAGTTATTTACCTAACAAGTGCGGAAAGTGATACTTTTCCGCACGCGACGGCAGTTACACGAACGACGCGAAGCGGAGTTCGGTTAAGCCGTCAAGGGTGGAAAAGACACTTTCCGTACGTGTTAGGTACAACATTTTTTCTACGGGTGTGTGGAAAAAGTCAAACTAAACAACCATTAAATAATATTTATTTTTTCCATTACTACTTATTATTATTAACAACATTTTTAGTCTGTTTTATTTGGGTTACTCGTCTTTCTACTTTTTGGAAAATGGGACCCTCTTGGTCCGGGTCCCGGGGTATGAGGAGTGACCCGGTCCAACCCTATTGACCCCTATGAACTTGCAGATCGCCTGCAACAAAAAAGAAGAAAACCCCCAAAAAACCCAAAAAATCACAAATATTAATCTACGTTTCGGTGGCAAGTCGGCCACCGTTATCAAGATAGAAACTAAAACAAAAATTAAACTAAATTTTAAGAAATTTTAGGTCTGAAAACTTAGGAAATTCTGAAAGCTTTTTGAACTTTTAATGACGTTTTGTCAATAGGGCTGGACCGGGTCAGTCCTCATACCCCGGGACCCGGACCAAGAGGGTCCCATTTTCCAAAAAGTAGAAAGGCGAGTAACCCAAATAAAACAGACTAAAACATGGATCCGCCACAAAACTATAGAACATATTAAACATTAATCGTAAAAGAACAGTTGGTAGCATTTTGCAAATGAATCGCAGAGGCAAGTTGTTGTGGGTAAGTTGCGGAGTTGGAGATTGCCGTTGAGGTGCAATTGAACCGGTCGTCGTTACAGGTAACAGAGACACATTGTTGCTTGCTAGAAGACGGTACAATGGGCCTTGAGTGCGTCTTGCTGTGTTTAAAGGTAGATGAATTTTGGGATAATATTTTGTTTGATAAGTCCTTCTTGAAACTTGTAGAGCTCTCTAGGTAGCCTTCTGCAACAGATGATGACTTCCAACCTCCAAGTCTTTTAATATTCGTTATGCCTTCACCAGAATTAGCTAACATTGTAGCTGAGGAACGGCGAAAGCTATGTCCCGTGTAAAGTTCTAGGTTTGGAAGACGTAAATAGGCAGCTATTTCAGAGGGCATCTTGCCAAAAGTATTTATTCCTATGCACTGGACAGTACAAGCCAATTTTTTGTAATTAACAAAAAATATTCTGTGTGGTGTTTCGGGCTTTCGTAAACTGGAATACTTTCTATACAAAGCTAAATATTTTTCATTTTAAATTTTCTCGGAAATGACAAAACTTCGGCTAGAAAGGTTTTTGGAGTTTGGAATATTTACAATTAAAAGATTCCCCTTATCGTCAATATCATCAATGCTAATTTTCATCAATTCTTCTCGACGACACGCACCAGCTAGTCCGAAAATTGTAGCTACCTTCATCGCTAGATAGACATCATTTGGAGCATCATTAATAAATTTTGCTATTTCATCTTTCGAGAAAATTGGAAAAATGGCCTTCTTGGGTCTAAATCCCACATTTTGCTTCTTCAAAAATGATGTAACTTTGAAATATTTGCTTAAATCCATGTTCTTTTCGATCTTAATGACACTTTTTAACATGGAATACCTTGATCATAAGGTAATGGGTTTACATGTTTTAGCAAGTTCTGCGAAATATGCCATAAAAACTTCTTCTTTCACACTTTTGATTTTTTTCTCGCCACACCAGCTTGAAAATACTGTATATTCTTTCTCGTACCTGTGCCTCGACTTGGACGGCAACAAATCTAAATTTGCTATTTCGGCTGCTTTAAGAATGTATTCAGGTAATTCCTCGTCAGAAGACTCCATGGGAAACGTTTTTTATTCAAAATCGACGATACTGATCAGAATGTACTAAAGACACTTTTAATTATCGATTACTTTTAATGACTTTGATCTTTTATAATATGGACACCGGCACCGGTCAAAACTAAAAATCTGACAAGCAAGTTTAATATATACCAGGATGTTTGAAACAATGTTTTTAAAACAATATTAATTTTTAGTGAATATTTCGTTGATTTTACACCTAATTTGTACAAATAAAAGAATACTATGCCAATAATAGGATTATACTAAGTCAAACTTCAGAATTATAAACATTTTAAGTACCTGTTTAAGTGGGAAATTTGCAAGGGTTTACTTTTCCGCACTAGTGCGGAAAAGTGACACTTTCCAAACTAAAATGCGTGCGAAAAAGTGCTGCTTTCCACACGCTAGTAGAAAAAAAAGAAACAAAACTGTGGACTAATTTTAGATCTTAGTAGTTTAAGAGGCCGATATTTTTAGATAGAAACTTAAATTAATTTTACATCAGTGTTTTTAGTAAAATCGCCTCGCTTTTTATTAAGTTCAATGAATGAAAACACGATATTATGGCCCTGTTCATGGCTTTTTGCGTTAAAATATGCAGTTTCAATTTTTTTTGCAAATGTAATATAATGATTTAATACATTTATTTCTGACCAGTTCCAGAGGTGACGATTATCCTTAAAAAAAACTAGTTCATCCGCTCTCGTTTACGGAAAAGATCACTTCATCGAACTAGAACTAAAGTAAACTCTTTAGTTCACACTTGCTTGCGGCCTCCGAATAAAACAGAATAGTAGTAAGCACAAAAATAAATATTTTAAAATATAAAAGAAATTGATTTGAAATTCAGAGTTTAAGCGGCGATATTTGATATTCAAATTTACGTTAAAAATTATTTATCGTGTAGTAAGTCAAGTGTGACAATAATAAATAATCAGAATAAATTGTACAATAACAAGAACTTAAAATAATGTAAGCTATTATAATATACCAACAACAAAGTAAAATAGAATGTAGGTATATTCCTTACATACAAAAAAAGAACTAAAAACTAGAATTTAAAACAATACCTGCGCCACTTTTCTGACTGCAGTGGAGATAATTTTTCTGTTATAATTATTGTCCTACCTTAAAAAAACTTGTTTACAGGCAGAAAGTAGCAGGAAATAATAGACGGTTTTTTAATTAAACTATACATAGTGTTAGAGACGCACCGTCGTCCAAACCACCGTTCTAATGAATTTTCTTGGCAATTAATGAGAGGTTCTACTGAATATCAATTGATTTCGATTATAGTAAAGCCGCGGTTGGATTTTTGTCCTGAACTAAACTGCTTTAAGTTTGATTAAACATAAACTATATTAAAGATTATGAATGCATTTTCGTGGTCACTAAAAGAAATACTATACCGGGTGGTGCATCGCCAGACTGGCCATAGGAAATCCCATGTAAATTTTGATACATTGAAATATTGGCTCCCCTATTGAATTTACAACAAAATTGTATTAGATTTTTTTGAAGACGTTGATAAGATTAGCTCACATAACAAATTTTGTTTTTTTCTGATAAGGCAATTAAAAGTTATTTAAGAAAAACTATTTGTAAAATCGTTGCACACCTGCTACATACCTTAATGAATCCACCAGTAATAAATAAAATGTCTTGTCAACTTTTTAATTGACGTTTTACTTTGTATTAGTTATTTCAAAATGTTTTACATTATTGAAGAGAAAATAATGGTTGTAATCATTTAATATTTAATAAATACAAGTAATTACATTAAACTACATAATGAGATTTTTACATAATTGAACAATTTTAATAGGAAGGTGAGAAACACACTTAAAAACTGTCTAAAAATACGTTTTAACACAACACATTGAAACTTAAAGCTAATGTTTTTTAATTAGATGCTCAAACAGACCTCCGTTTACTTCTAAGTAATATCCTAAACGGTTATAAAATTCAGTTCTTACATTATGAAGTTGAAATGCCGATAGTCGCCGCTAAAATTAAAACTTTTAATTCTTGTAAATTTTGAAAACCCAAATTTGTATAAAAAACATTTTTGATATGACCCCAAAGGACGAAGTCGTTTGGCGAAAGATCAAGAGACCTAGCTGGCCAATTTATGGAGTAATTTGGTCCTATAGTGAGTCTATTGAAAACATTTTGAACATATTTCCTTACTTCTCGTGAATTGTGTGCAGGACAACCACCTATTTGAAACCAAATGTCTTGATTGTCAGGTGCAACTTCTTCCAATGCCGGCCCCACTTGATTTTGTAATAGTTCTAAAAAAGTTTCTGTTCCAAATTGTGATTCAAGAAAAAAGGTCCAATAATCCGATGTCCAAATACACCCGCCCAAACGTTTACCTTTTGAGGGTATTGAGTCCTTGTAGATACAAATCTGTGTTCATGTTCTTTGCTCCAGTATCTGATGTTTTGAATGTTTGGTTCAGTGTTTAATATGAAGGTGCATTCGTCACTAAAACAAATATTGCGTAAGAAGTCCCTATCGTTATTCGCCATTTCCATAACTTCAAAACAAAAATCTGCTCTTCGGATCTCATCGCCTTCCCTTAATTCCTAATGTCTTTGATATTTGTACGGATGATATTTATATTTCTTTAATTTGCGTAGTACTGTGCTGTGATCCTTTTCCTACAACTTTGCCAAGAAACCTGGTGCTAATTCCTTTATTTTTTTCTACATGAAGTAAAACATCTATATCGGCATTATTTTCTTGAGCTCTTCCATCGAGTACCTTATTATTTCGCTCTAAGCAGTTGCATTTATTAATAACAGTACCTTTTTTCTCAAACTTACGAACGATATTTTGAACTGTTGTCTTACTTGGAATGTGTCAGTCAGGAAAAAACGTAGAGAACATGTCGGATACTCTTTGATAACTATTTTCGATGTAATATCATTTAATCATTGTTATTTTCTCTTCAATAATGTAAAACATTTTGAAATAACTAATACAAAGTAAAACGTCAATTAAAAAGTTGACAAGACATTTTATTTATTACTGGTGGATTCATTAAGGTATGTAGAGGTGTGCAACGATTTTACAAATAGTTTTTCTTAAATAACTTTTAATTGCCTTATCAGAAGAAAAAAGAAATTTAGAATGTTAGCTAATCTAATCAATGTCTTTTAAATAGTCTAATACAATTTTGTTGTAAATTCAATAAAGGAGCCAATATTTCAATGTATCAAAATTTACATGGGATTTCCTATGGCCAGTCTGGCGATGCACCACCCGGTATAAAATAGCTAATATCTTTGTCTATTAGGCCGTATCTTTTTTATATTTAAATCTATATTTTTAAGATCATGGATCGGGTACTGAAATAATAAAAAAATGTAACGTATTATTACAAAACATGACAAAAAACTGCTACTAAATTAAGAAACAATTTTCTCTTTACCGACGCGTTAGCCACCTCAGCTGTCGCATTCTCTTACGAACAATTAAAATCGTGACCGAGAACCACATGCAATTGTTCGGCTCTTACCCCTTGGCTCTAAGATCGCAGCGGATTTCATTTGTACAATATATACATGCCCCGTTTAATTATATTTTGCGAAGAACTACTCTTTCCTATTCCGCGAACTAGTTCGTTTCGTTCACAACAACAAGTACCTCAAAATTTTGACTATTTCAGGGTAAGTGGATCAATAATGTATAATGAAATTTTGCTTTCGTTTCTAAAAATTAAAGGAGATATTTTACCAATTTTCTGATTTATGAACCTTCTACAAATTTAGCCATCGTCCAAAGTAACCTAAGCCTACTACCTTTTGTTTAACTTTGCCACATGTTCTACCAATAGCATTTAGGTAATGACAAACAGCGACTATTTCTCCGCTTTCAAGTTTGCGAGGAAAACCAATAATCGAGACCGGATTGCACTTAATATTAGGCTTTAGCATATCCAAAGGAGATCTGAACTCCCTGTACTGTAATAATTTGGAAGGCCTTACTCCTGTTACAAAATGAGTAGTTTTTTTTTTAGAGGAAAAAATAAACTTTTTAAAATTATTGCGTTTTAAGGACTTCTTATTTTTTTAATGTATATAGGAAAAATATGGGAAAAATGGGTAAAACATTTCGTGTAAAACACATGCCAAAACTTGACGGGCATTCCGTGCACCTAGATTTTAAACTTGAATTGTATGAAAAGAGTTACATTTAAAAGTTAAAACAGAGGTAAATTTTACAAAAAAGAAGGTTTAAATTATCGAATAAATGTATTTAATCTTCGTTTCATTGATTTTTTGTTAAAATTAGGATTGTAGCTCTTTTTATTACCCTTTCATCTACCAAGTTTAAATGGCTATCTAAGTTTATCAAGTTAATTCAAGAAAACCTTTTTATGAAAACCTAAGCAAAAAATGTGTGAATTCCGGTGAATGTTTAAGCCCTTGTTCATATGTAACGTATCAAAAATAATAAACGTATTATTACAAAACATGACAAAAACTGTTACTAATTAAAGAAACAATTTCCTCTGTACCGACGTGTTAGCCACCTCAGCTATCGCATTCTCTTACAAACAATTAAAATCGTGACCAAGAACCACATGCAATTGTTCGGCTCTAACCATTGGCCCTAAAGGTATGTCCACACCGAAAAAACATATAAGAACAAACATCAGCGAACAAACGTTTTTCTTGGTGTACGGGTAAAAGAACCAAACATTTGTTTTTCTTGTTTATACATGTTGAGTAGACGTCAGGTATACACACCAAAAAAAAAACATCAGGAAAAACGTTTTTCAGTGTAGAATTTTTTTTCGCAAGTTCAGGGGACGTTCGATACATCAAAGGGAATTTTGTTTTTTGGTCATCTATAACTATTCCAACTAGTCGAACAAGAGTAAACAAACATTTGGTTGCGCTATGTAGACAGAAAAAGGGAACAATAAACCAAAAACACATACAAAGAAAGTGAACAAGAACGAATGTTCGTTTTTGTTTGTTTTTCCGGTGTGTACATACTTAAAGAGAAATAAATTTTGTTCGTCGTCATTCATAACTTTTCCAACTGGTCAAACGAGAGTGAACAAATATTTGATTGCGCTATGTAGACAAAATTACGCGAACAATAAACAAAGAACACATACAAACAAAGTGAACAAGAACGAATGTTTGTTCTTGTTTGTTTTTTCGGTGTGTACATACCTTAAAATTCATTTGTACAATATATACAGGCCACGTTTAACTATATTTTGCAAAGAACTACTCTGCTACTACTTTTTTTAATGTATATGTATATACTTCTTAGTTAACTCGGTTGCAGTAGGTTAATATGAAGCAGAGAACTTTTAAAAAATCTAATTTTCTTTTATAAATTTAATAATAAAAAACAAAAACTAAAGCATTTCTACTACTTAAAAAACATTATGTATTAAAAATATTTTTTTCACAAATATCTATTGCATTTTTGTCCAAAATTTATAGTTTAAATAAATCTCGGGTCTGCGAGATTACGCATCAACTGATATGAATTTTTATTATAGTTTATTTAATGAAAATCTTAACGAAATGTAGTCTGAAATCAGCTTTAACCACTCTGTTACCACAAAATACTAGGTTAGGTTAAAAGTGAGTGGACCTCTGACGCCCTCCACCGCGACCGCTCGGTCTATTGTGGCTCACAACTTTTTATATTTCTTCCAATAGGATCAGACTTTTAATACTATACCAGTTTACCAACATTAACCTATTGGTTTTAACAGAATAGTGCCACCTATTAAGCTGGTCATACAAGAAAGTACTTAAATAAGATTTTTACAGAGCAATGGATAGGTAAAAAGATGATCGCCACCCAAATCACTCATTCTTAATTCATTGTTTGTTTTTTGTTGAGTTACGCAAAAATTAAGTTTATAAATCTAGACCCAACCTATTGTATTGTTTACGCTTAAGAAATCCACGCGACAAATCATACAAGATATTTGTCTGAAAACTAACACTAAATGTACAACATGTAGAATTATGTTTTGTAGCATATACCCCTGCAATTTCTCCGCTTAAGTATGTAATAGTTTTTTTTAAGTAAAACGCATTGAAAAAAAATATTGACTTAATCGATTTCTTATCATTCCGTATACAAGGCTAATCCATTTCTTTATTATCACCATCTACCTTTATAACGTCAAAGATTTGTGAAAATAAAATCTTTTTAATTATAATTTAAAATTTTAAATTTTTTTCCAAATCCCATTTTTCTTTTAATACGCATGGTATTTTTTATATTTCAAAGTTTGTTTTAGAGTTCGTCAATTCCAAATAAAACACATCAATCTTTTTAGTTATTTTGTATAACTGGAAACCAATATTAACACTGCTATTTGACATGCACATAAATTTCCTAGAATGCTAAAATATGAGAATTTAGGGATAATCCAGTTTCTGAAATAAATGTACTGCACGTTACAGATTATGTAAAACCAAGCTTTTGTTACAATAAAATAAAATGATTTTTCAAAGTTTGAAGAACAAAGGGTAAATCTTATAAACTGTGTCGAAAACGGTTTTCATAAAATTTTATGACGTAAGTACAGTGGGGGAAATTTTCGTTATTTTTAGCATTTTAATTTATGGATTTGTCATAAATATTTGGTCACGTGGAGTCTCGTTCAAGTTAGAGTTTCTTGTCTTATATTGATATTTTTCGATTGTTTTCCTTACTAGTCTCTCACTGTGTCCGTTTTGCTTAAGATCCCTAGTTATGTTACCTATTTCTTCTTGCAGGGATTCCTTAAGGTGCGTACAGACTTGACGAGCCGAGAGCGCGACGCGCCGCGAGACGGGCGCGGGACGAGCGCGCGACGCTCTCCGTGCCACGAACTTTCCGCGAGATACTCGCGAGCGACTCGCGCGCTTTACTGCGATTCATAGATCGCGACAAGCGCACGCCGAGCCATATTTATTTGTGATTTGTCCGAAGGCAAGAGAATATGTCTGATATTACGGAAGTCCAAAAAGCCGCAACCTGTGCAATTTTAAGTAGTGGCGCGCTGATAATTGCAGCGTCCTTAAAAGAAAACACGTTGATGGTGGAGTACTGAACTCAATTAAAAAAAGATCCGGTCAGGCACTGCTGCGAGATTTAAGCTTTCAGCACGTTAGTGGGCAGTATAAGAACTTCACCCGGATGACCCCAACTGACTTTGAAAGAATTTTGATAAAACAGAAAAAAAATTTCTTAAAAAAAATTTTTTGGGCCAGTTTCAGCTCAAGACAGGTAAAGGATTTAGCGTTAACCAAAACCAAATTTATTTTTTAAAAAAAACTTGGTTTTTTCAGGTTTGCTTAACATTAAGATATTTAGCAACGGGGGATTTCTTTCACCAGTTTTCAGTATTTATTCAGATTTTCAAAGCAACTCATATCAGGAATAATTCCGAAAGTTTGTGCCGCTCTAGTAAAAGAATTAAGCGAATACAAAAGTTTATTTTAGTAAACAGCATAGGAAATACAAATAAATTCATGCGAATTCTTAGTAAAAAATATAAAGGGAATACAAATAAACTAATGTTGACTTTGGGTTGACTGTTTTAAATTTGCGTTCTTATTTTTTCCACATTATTGTAAAAAAAATTATAAGGTAATATGTGTAATGTTTAAAGAGTTTTATAATGTTTACAAGAATAAAATTGAAAGTTTATTTAGGCAACAATATTTCGAAGCTTACTGCAAGCTCTTTTCATTTTGTTTGGACCGTAAGTGCTTTCATGAAATATTTAAACTAACTTTAAAAATTTGTTTTTATAAGTATCTTAGAGAAAGGAAAAACAGTTTTGAATCTAAAAAGAGAGTAAGCGATAGACATAAAAATATAATCAAAAAATTTAAACAATAATTTTTACATTTTTTATTAATATTTATGTTTTTATTTTTCATTTTCCACATTAATTTAAATTTTTAATATTTTTGCCCGCTTTTTTGTCTTTCCTAAATTAATATTTAAGTTCCATATCATTTTTTTTTATGTATTTTTAGTCATTTTTTGGATAACCAATACTGCCTGGCTTTTTTTTTTATGGGAACCTTCCAGCATGATCTCACCCAACCCGGGGGAATTTTTAAAGTATCTCATTTAACCCCGGCTGTGATGGTTTTAGAAGTTTTATTGTTAATTTTTAGAATAATTTTATTTGCCTGTGTTATCTCAGGTTTTAGAATTTATGTTTTATTTTTGTGTTTTATTTGTTACTGTTATTTTGAAATGTAATTTTTTGTTGTTTTTTATAAAAAATTTTGGGGCAAATGTCCCAAGATTTTCCGGGTTTTTCCCAAAATATTTGTATTTATAACAAATAAATTTTTTAAATTTTGTTAAAAATAAATTTTTTGTTTGCTTTATTTTTGCAATTAAAAAATTTTCCCCAATTTTAAAAAGACAAAATTTTTAAAATCTTACTTAACAACGTTTATTTATTAAAATAATCAGTTGTAAGTAATGTATTTCAAAAAATTTTATTTTTTTGGGGAATTGGGGAAAAAAAACTTGAAATAAAAATTCAAGTAATACCAGCGCATTCGCCTTTTTTTTATGTGCTGCATCTATGATGATTTTGGTTATGCGTTAGTTGATTGTCCAGGAGTTTGGCGCTGTTAATTTTTTTGTTTTGTGAAAACGATACGAAACTTTACAGCTGTAGTCCTACAGGTGCGCAGTAAAAGAAGCTGTGTGTGATCTTATGACGAAGTTGCAATAAAGCCATTTATTTTATTTCTGAAATAAAATGCTGGGTCATATATAAACCCACCTCGTGGGCAAATAAATATTTATTACAATCAGCAAGAAAAACAGACATTATTTTTATAAGTCTCGAGCTGGAACCTCCCTTTTTTTAGGTTTGTTCCAACACGTCAAAAAACTGTCACCGAACGATCACGCTCATGCGCAGTGTTTAAAAGGGCGTTTCAACAGGAGTGACGGTTATCGGACGACCCTGTTTGTGTACCAACATAACTTGGGATCGTATATGTTAGGGTTTTCAGAACGGAAATTTGATACATGGCCCAAATTAAAAGGTTTGGGTTGACTTGCGCATTAAGCATCTTGGCACTGGATTTTTAATTTTTAACAGCTGTTTCATGTTTCATCTTCATATTTTTACTGTGATTTAGCGACTAGCGTGCATCGTGCTTTGGCATTTCCTATTTCCTTGCTTATTTAATCATTTAAAAGCATTCATTTTTACATCTCCTAGGCCCATTATTGAATTTAATTATCTTTAAAGATGAATGACGATATTTTGAGTGATTGCTAACTTTAATCGCAAAAATATTAAGTAGAAAAGTAGGGTTATATTTTCAAAACAAAAAATTCAAAAACATTTGACCTTTTAATTTGACAGTTCCGAAAACGATCCGCAAAGCGATCCAACGTTTTTTTTTTTTTGTACCGTCACGAAACTATTTTAAGTCCGCGCATGCGTCAAAGCGCATCAAAAAACAATTCAAAAATGGTTTCGAAACCATTCCGGATGCTTGGTGGAACTAACCTATAGTAACTCATAAAAAAAAATTAAACAGAGTTTTATTTTACTTTGTAATCGTCATTCAGCTAACCACACACACTGCAGTTTGATAAAATTTTAACGACACTTGCAACAAATTAAAAAATTGGTTACTTCCTGTCTAAAGTAAGCTTTTAATTTTACCAGTTTATCATTTATTCGTAAGAGTATGTAGTTTGTAACTACTGTAGGGGTGACTATTTATTTTAAAAATGAGTTTTAACATCTAGGTACTGTGTGAAAAAAAAAATAAAAAATATACTTTAAACGAGTTAATTCCTAAAAGTTTCGGTCTATTTAAGATATTTTGCATATGAAATTGGTATGGCAGAGTACAAAAATTTATATAAACGTTGCATAACTCAAATCATTCCTATTTTGATTAATTACTGTGCGTGACATTTTACCCATTATCATTAAAGTTTGTGCTACGCTATTTTTAATGTGGGTAACTAACTTCTCAAACTTTACTTTGCAGATATGCAGTAAGGCATTTTCAGCATGGAAGATTATCAAATAAGGAAACATGGCTAATAATCAATAATGGTAAGCATTCCAAAAAAATATATATTAAAAAAAAAAGTATTATCAAGCTAGTTCAAAAAAATTGGGGACCCTTGCAAAAATTTTAAAAGCTAAAAATTTACATAAACGTTAGAATACCAATATAGTGAAATAGGCAAAGTCCCATCGATCTCATTTTACAAAAAAATATTCAAAGTCAAATCTAATTACATTTTTGGGGCTCCCAAAATTTTTTTGATCAAAATAGCAATTAAAATTTAGATCATGTCATTGTCTACAAAAAATTTTCTTTTCACTTTTTTTTCTTAAATTTACCATTTCTGAGATGTGAAAGTAATTTTAAAATTTCCCAAGACCCCCCAAT
>JAHBCN010017583.1:0-18173 GCA_019359885.1 Listronotus oregonensis
AAAAATAAACAAAAACAAACATCAGCGAACAAACGTTTTTCTTTAGTGTAGACAGTAAAAACGCGAACAAACGTGTGTTTGTTCGCGTTTACATACCTAAAGAGAAATAAATTTTGTTTGTCGTCATTCATAACTTTTCCAACTGGTCAAACAAGAGTGAACAAATATTTGATTGCGCTATGTAAACAAAATAACGCAAACAATAAACAAAGAACATATACAAACAAGGTGAACAAGAAGGAATGTATGTTCTTGTTTGTTTTTTCGGTGTGTACATACCTTTAAACATACCATGGGTGATATTGATTTTTATTCGATTTATTTAAACTTTGTTACTTTAACCAGAGTAGGCTATGAAATAAAAGCTAATAGCTAGAAACAAAACTATGCTGACATTGTAGCTGGAAAGGCATTAAAGATATATTTTAACAAGCAAATAGTAGAAGTAAAGGTTGGCACAAGAAGATAAAAAACTATAAGACATTACACGAGAAAATACCCAATTAAAAAAATCGGACTCATCTTAAATGTTCAAAGCCTCATTGATTTAATGATTCTGATTTTTTAAACAGATTATCTTTCAATATTTAATGTCTTCATTTTGCAAAGGCCTTATAAGTTTTTTGATCAAGTTGTTGTCGAGTTTAAATAGCTTCTGTATTAATTTGATTTTCTATCACTTCCCAAAGAAAAAACCTGGCTGGAGGTGTTAGATCCGGAAATCGAGGTGGCCACCTTATAAGAGCATGTGCTTCCATCTAGGGTTTCTGAAGGGCGTATTTAAATACTCTCTTTTTTTAAGATCAATCTCGATTTATTTATTTAAAGAACATCATTAAGAATATTGAAAAGTTCTGATTGTAGTCTGTCCACATATCTTTTTGCATTTAAATATTCTTTAAGACAGTAATATACCAGTATATTGTTGTTAATGAAGAAGTCTTACCATGTGGGGATTTGTGGAGTTTCAATCTCTTTTATTATATCAGTTACGAATACCGCAACAATTCGACATTCATCTGGCCAAATATTTTTAAAGAAATGATTTTCGATGAATTTATTTAAAAACCAGTAACAAAATTTAATTGTACTCACATTATCACCAGGTTGCAAATGTTGGGTTATATTACCAACACAGGAAAATCTTTTTTCTACTTGCGTGCGCAAAGTACTTACTTTGCGCACGCAAATGAGTGCGCAAAGTTTAACTTTGCGCACGGAAACTCTTTGCGCATGCATTTTCGTTCTGCATATTTGCCGTATTTATGGTCGATTTTTTAATGTATTAATAACTTCTGGATGAAATAATATTTAAAAAAAAGGGATCTACATATTCTTTTATTGTGCTTTATTGAATTTTAGATACATTTGGCGGTTAGTAAATATCCCATATCAATTTTCTTTATTATCATTTTAATATTTTTCCATGCACCATGTATTTCATAGACACCATGCTAAACAATAAAAAATCAAGATTTTTCTTGTTGCTGCAGCAACCAAGTACAAACATTTTCTAATGTCACGGAAGCATCAGAAAATTCGGTAAAAAGTTTAAAATAAGAGTCTAAGAATGGAGGAAGGATTGCCAGACGATGTTTTAAAAGCCGCAAGTTTGGCCAACTTAGAGCTCCTGCCGGCAAAATCAAAAGAAAGGTACGAGAAACAGTATAGTTCATTTGAAACATGATGTGAAGAAAAAGGCGTTATAAAGTTGAAAGAGAAGGTACTTTTAGCCTATTCTCTCAAATTAAGCAAGGAATTTAGTCCAAATACTTTATGGTCCAAATACTCCATGCTGAAAAGTGTTTTAAAGATCAAGAAAAATGTAGATATCGGCAAGTTTTATTAGGAAACAAAATGTAGGCTTTCGGCCAAAAAAGTCAAGGATTTTTTCGAAAGAAGAAATATATACATTTATTAATGAAGCACCCGATGAAATATATCTTTTGATAAAAATTGCGACCATTTTTGGACTTGCTGGCGCCTGCAGACGAGAAGAACTCGCAAAAATGAAAACATCCGACATCGAGGACAAAGGCAACCTAATTGTTGTGAAGATTCCAGACGCAAAAAACTATACCTCACGTACTTTCGTCCTGTCTGAAGAGAGAAACGACGAAAAGTATTTGTTCTTATATCGGAAGTATACAACATTACGGCCACCGACAACACATCAACGGTTTTTCGTATATTTCAAAAGGGGAATTTGCACAATGCTTTGGGATCAATACATTTGTTGCCGAATCCAGACCTATATACCAGCCACAGCTTCCGGCGATCTTCTGCAACGTTACTTGCAAATTCCGGAAAAGGACTCATAGATATAAAGCGGTTAGGCGGTTAGAAATCGACAACGGTAGCCGAGGGATACATTAAAGAATCAACAGGCTACATAAAGGGGTTAAGTAAAACAATTTTAAACTGCAACAAACCAAAAACTCTCAAGAAGCCAGATGAAATGTCCTGTTCCAAAGACGCTGTTCAATCAGCTAAAACACAAGATTTCGTCTTAACATCAAGCAGCGAACCGTTATCAACGAAATTATTTGAAATTGGCAATAAACCTTCAACATGCAACTAATTGTACTTTTAACATTAATATTGTCAATAATAATTAATAATAGTTTTTTTGTATAATCAGTTAAAATACAAATTTGATTATTTACTTTGGATTTTTAATTTTTACTGAATTATTCGTATATTTCTAATAATCATATTCTTTAATAAAACGCTCGTAGAAAAAGTATTCGTAAGTAAAAAAGTATTGTTCCTAATACTTGCGCAAAGTGACTTTTCCGCACTTAAAGCTTATCCGAACTCCGCTTCGCGTCGTTCCTCTAACTGCTTTGGTGTGCGGAAAAGTATCACTTTGCGCACTTGTTAGGAATATAACTATATTGGACGTCAAAATTCTTTGCGCATCAGATTTTGAAATAACAGTTTCAGTTTATATTTTTCTGACGGAGGTAGATTTTCGTTCCTAAAATTTTTAAGTGAAGTAAAAACTTCACCAAGACGAGATTCCTTAAACTATTGTAGGTTTTTAGATTGCCCTCTTTCGGATAGGGAATAAAATATAAATTTAGCTTGCGCCTTTTATATAAACTGATATCATAACAAATTTTTCAAAATGTTGATAAATTATTTTACAAATTAATATTTAAAAATAAAATTGGCGTTAAATGTTAATATCAACTAGAATATCAACATAGTTTTGTTTCTAGAATATTGGCTGCTGTTTCATAGCCTACTGTAGTATAAAGTAATAAAGGTTAGATAAATCGCATAAAAACCAATGTCATCCATGGTGTGTTATATTTAAAAAAAATAATAGGTTATCTCTCTAAGCTAAAATATACAGGGTGTTTCATAATAAAAAAAGATAGATCAGATAATTTTTTTACCTTACTCCGTATACTTACTCTTAAAATCGCTTTATTTAACAATCATTATAAAGAAACCTTTGTATAAAACATTTTTTCCATCTATTTTAGTTAATAAAATATAGGCTCATTCTAAAATTGACCATTTTTAATTTTCCCCGTATCTCTTGAGCGAGCGAAAATTTTTAAATTTTAATTTCCCATTTTAGGTTTGACCAAAAAAAAATATGACTCCCATATTACTTCTTTGATAGCACTAGCCATTACAGAGGTATCTTAAAAAAGTGTCAAAAATGGGACATCCTGTACATTTCATACATACTATATTTATGTTTTTGGCGCATGTAACCCTAATTATTAAATAATATGTAGAAGAATTTGGTACAGCCTTTAAATAGACACCCTGTATGTTGTTTAAAAATACATTTATACGTTCCCGTTCAAGCACAAATCACTTTTATGCGGTGTAAAATACCGACACACACACATAAAACTGAGCCCTCGATGCGGTTTCACGCAACACCGCGTTGCCTGAAAGAAAAATTGGCTCCATTCACTGACAGCAGCGTCGGACGATTTAAAGCCCCGTGTCGGTCCCTGTTTGACGGACCGAACCTACCGAAATCCTGAGAAAGTACAGCAGCAAAATGGGGAATATTTTTTTCAGGTGTGAGGATTATTATATTTATGTATTTGGAGTATGTAGTAAGGTAAGTCGTCATAAAATTAAGGAAGGGTAAGGTTAATTCGTGCAAAAAGAAGCATTCTTTTGCGAATTTTTTTGGACGACACAGTTTAAGTCTATTTATTAAAACTAGTGCTTTATTAAAGTATAACATTCGAAGAATATTAGGTAAAATTTTCATGGGGAAATATTAAAAAATACGGGAATGGCAGCAAATATCTGGAAGCGTCTCGGAAAAAGTAGAGTCAAGTCAAAGAATCAAAGTTTCTTCCTTAGATAATCTCTTTCCCCAGGTAACACTGGATGGGTTTTTCAAAATTTTAATTTTTCACTTTTTGGGAACACTTTAAAGTGAAAAACGTGATTTTTGCGAAAAAATCGGCTTATTTGTTACTGTAAAATAAAAAATAAATCGAATTTAAAAAAAAACTCTTTAGCGTTACCTCGTACATTATGTACAGAAATAGTGTTTAACATTTTAAAAGGATCGGTTCAGTAGTTTTTAAGTTATGAGGGACACCGACTTTGAAAACGTGAGTTGAAGAAAAAACGCTTTAAAATTTGAACACTAAAAAATTTGTGTTAAACGTTCATGAGCAAGTTTTATCGGCTTACCTTAGTTACCGCTGTATCTTCGCTAGTTTTGCTTCGATCCATCTTAAATTTTTAAACAATATTCTTAAAAGGTTCCCCATTTAGAAAATCAAATTAAAAAAAACAGAAAAAAGTTTTAAAACCTTACGCTCCCATTAAATAAACAAATTACACAGCCCCACAAAAAAAAACGAGTGTTCGAAGTTGTGGGTCTGACATATGTATTTCCATGTATTTTTCGACGCTGAATCCGATCTTGAGATCAGAAATCGCCCTTCACGTTTGGAAATGGCTCCAATAGTGCCTGAGAGATGGATTCCGAGATGAGGCGAGGTCGAAGGTGCATTCTCAAGCCAAAGCCGGATTTGTGGTCGAAAAGTTCATGGCCAACTAAAATTCCCTGTTTGGGACCGGAAAATGACCCCTGAGGAGCCGGAAAATCGTGTTTCCGACGCCGTAATCGCCACAGTGGTATTTTTATGTACTTTTAAATTCTGGTACTCAGACTGCGCTTAAAACTTTTATAGCCAATTGGAATTTTCCGTTTGGGACCGGGAAACTGATCCCTTGGGGGCAGGAAAATCATATTTTGAAGGCCGCAATCGCAGCAGGTATTTTTATGCACTTTTAAATTTTGGAACTTTCACTGTGCTCAAAAATTTTATGTCTAACTGGAATTCCCCGTTTGGGGACCGTGACCCCTCAGGGTCGGAAAATCGAGTTTTGAAGGTCGCAATTCTAATAGTGGTCTTTTCTTTAAAAAATTCCCTAACAGGGTTGAAAAATTAATGAATTTTAATATGTTCTTCTACTCTGCAAGTAGGTTTAATATCGAGAAGGTTCCATCACGCTCACTCACGGCTTAATTCAAAAATTACTCCTGAGTGATAGTTTTCCCAGGTATCTAAAAGATTCTTAATGCCTGATTTATTGATTCTAATTCCTCTATTCTCACCCCATTTTTGCTTTACACTCAATTGTCAGTACATAACTTCAGAACGCTATAAAGTATGGGGTGTAAACGATATAGTACACGATTTTCCGGCGCCCAAGGGGTTATTTTTCCAGTACCAAACGAGAATTCCAGTTGGCCATAAAATTTTCACGCACAGTCTAAGTTTTATATACAAACCTAATAAAATAACGCCATAAAAGTTTTAAAAATTCTAATCCTTTGTCTATAATAATTTTAGGTTCAGTCCCGAACAGATCTTTGAAATTTAAAAATTTTTAAAAAGCAAAGCATTTTTTTAAAAATTGTCTATACATTTTTGAGTCGGCAGTTTTTATTTTCATTTTAAAGGAAAGCCAAAAAGTTTTTTTTTAACCTTTGCTTTTTAAAAATTTGTTATAATTTAAACCAAATTTTTAAAAATTTTTAAATTTTTTTTAACCAAAAATTTTATAGACAAAAATTGGGAATTTTTAAAAAAATTTATATTCCATACAAGGTATTTTTTTTATCGAGTACAGGGTTTTTATCTGTCATATCCTACAGGGTGCACGATTTATCAATAAACCAACATGTATATTTGTTGGTAGTAGGCCCAAATATAATATATTATGTCAGTTATTATTTTAAACCTATAGGAATTTCGTAACTTGGCAGTAACTCATTTATACATACAGCGTGTCCCTCCAAAAAAGTCATTTTTAGATACCGGGTGAGATAAAATTATATGGCGGTTTTATTTATTTTTTTTCCAGTCATGCAGAAGTTAGTAAGTAGAAACAATAAAGCAAAATAAGGGTTTTCTCACGCAGAAGTTCGAAATAGGGAAAGATTCATCCAAAGACATGTAGACAGCATTGTGCAAATTTATACCCCGACTACACATATCTAAAGTCCAGTTTCAGAATACAAAGGCAGTCATTTTCAATGCACAAGGGGTATACTTTATTTTAACTTACGTCGAGGTGGTTGTGCATGGGTAAATATGGAAAATAATAATATTGAATTTCCTATTTTGCCTATGGACTATGTTATTTCTAAAACATTTGGTACCTATTAAGTAAGGCTTTCTTCAACTTATATTCAAGATACCGCTGAAAGGGAACCAAATAATGAATATATTTTTCAAGTTCAACAATTTAAACCTGGCTTAATAAGTGCAAAGATATTTTTAAGGTTTACGCAAGCTATTAAGCATAGTATTTTTATTTCATATTTGCTTTCTCCATTTCAAGAAAATGGCGATCCTATTTCGGGTACCTATTGCACATGCAAAGTGGGTGCCAGAACGCTCGGCGTATGTGCCCATGTTGCCAGTGTAATATGGTACCTGGGATATGCTTGGTAGAGATAGAACGCTGTAAGAACAACACCGATACGTCACGGTCTCATATGGCAAACCCGTATAAAACCGTGACGTATCGGTGTTATTCTAACAGCGTTCGATCTCTATCAACAGGTTGTTAAATATCCAACAACTGTTTTACTTACAACTATTTTGGACGCTACACATAGAGCACTTGAAGAGCCACAAGTTCTTGACTAGTATGATCTTTTCATCTCTGTTTCTTATAAATAGTATAGTTTACTTTTAAAAACATTTTAGTATTAAGTTCTTAATAAGGCTAAACAATAGCCTTAGATTGATTTAAATGAATAATACTAATTAATACATCATTATTATTATGAGTTACTAATAAAAATATGTTCTTCTACAAACAGTATCTAACTTGTTACTGTTTGAAGTTTACCATAGTGTTTATTTTTGTTTTGAATTGATAAAGGGTTACCTTACAACCCGTAATTTGTATTTTTACTCTAAGATATTATGCATTAATTATTATTCATGTTTGTATTAAATTGCGACATTTTACATAATACTAAGTCACTTCGAAACATCTGTTTACATCACCCAGTATGTTTCTAGTATAGATCGGTGAAAAAAAAATTTACAACAGCGGTTTCAGTGTGACTGGAAAAAAACCGCCATATAATTTTGGTTCACCCGGTATCTAAAAATGACTTTTTGGAGGGACACGCTGTATGTATGAATGAGTTACTGCCAAGTTACGAAATTCCTATGGGTTATAATAATAACTGACATAATTTATTATATTTAGTCCGACTAGCCTGTATATTTGTTGGTTTATTAATAAATCGTGCACCCTGTAGGACAAGACTCTGTACACGATAAAAAAGTATTTGGTATAAAATATATATTCTTTTTATATAAAAAATGCCTAATTTTATTAGTCTAGGGCAGGGGTCTCCAAACTTTCCAGCCTTAGGGCCATACTGATTACTCCAGTAAGTTCCGAGGGCCAAAACCATATTATCATTGTTGCCGGTGGTAAGAAGTGAAATAGTCCACTGATGAAAAAAGTCCGAAAAGTATACAACGCATAAAAAAGGCTGCAACTCGGACTAAAGTCCGCAAAACGGAAACACTGCATATTATTAATTTTCCTGTCATTATCTGTAATTTCTAGATTAGTCGTAGAGTACGAGCCATGAGGAGTAACGTGACAGACATCTGGTGGACCCAAGCGGAAATAGGTAGTACCTTCATCGCTAACAGATGGCGCTAATAGCACGTACAGAATAATCTCGTTGGTTCGAGAAAGTTCTGGTGTCTTCCACTCACTTCTAGATGGCAGTAATTGGAATATATAAGAAAGCTAGTGGCGCAACCACAAGTCAGTTCCTATGACACTGTTGTTAAATAAAATTTGCATACCTCCTTAAAACGTGTTTTTCGTGTTTAAGTTTAAGACATCTTTATAACAGTATTTTGATTTGAATTGTTGCTTTTGTGTGTGAATTAGTAGAATGGAAAAGAAGCGAAAAATTGATAGTGAATGCAGAAAATTCAAAGATCAGTGGAACATTCAGTATTTCGTAATTGAGTCCAGTAACAAGGCGCTATGTTTGATTTGCAATGAAAGCATAGCCGTTCTCAAAGAATATAACATTAAACGTCATTTTGAAATAAAACATTTTCAAAATTACTCAAAATATACAGGAAGTTTGCGGACAGAAAAATTCGAAGCTATGCAGCGCGGATTGAAATCGCAGCAATCTTCATTTACAAAACTCAAAACTGAACAAGAGGCTGCAACTCGTGCCAGCTTTCGTGTGGCTCTTGAAATTGCAAAACGTGGAAAACCATTCACCGATGGAGAAATGATCAAAGAATGCATAATTGCAGTAGCCGAAGAAATGTGCCCTGAAAAGGTAAATTTATTAAAAACTCTCAGTATGTCAGCAAACACTGTGGCTCGAATCGCTGAAAATATATCCTCCAACTGTTCCACAAAAATGGACATTTTGAGTGGTTTTCTTTGACCTTGGATGAGTCAACGGATGTGTCAGATACTGCTGAGGTGTTGATGTATATTCGAGGAGTAGATAAAAGCTATGAAGTGCACGAAGAACTTCTTGATATGTATAGTATTCATGGCACAACTACTGGTACAGATATTTTTAAAGGAGTTGAAATGGCCATTAATCAAAAGAACCTTCGATGGAAAAACTTGAAATGTAGTACAACTGATGGAGGCAAAAACATGAGTGGGAAAGATAAAGGAGTGGTCGCTCTTGTGTCAAAGGCTGTAGAAAATGACGGTGGTTCAAAACCATTAGTCTTACATTGTATCATTCATCAACAGTCTTTGTGCGGAAAATGTTTGGATATGTCTGACGTTCTGAAACCAGTCATATCAACTGTTAATTTTATCAGATCTTTGGGCTGAATCACCGACAATTCCGACAATTTATTAAAGAGATTGGAGAAACTGACTTACCTTATCATACTGCCGTACGCTGGCTTAGTTGTGGGAAAGTCCTTCAGCGCTTTTTTGAACTTCAAGCAGTGATCGAAATTTTTTTGAATGAAAAGCATCGCCCTCTTACTGAATTACAAAACAACGCATGGCTGTGGAAGTTAGCATTCTATGTTGATTTGACAAAACATGTGAACAAACTGAATTTGGGATTGCAAGGAGAAAACCAGCATCTTCCTGATTTATACTCTAATATCAAATCATTCCGGAAGAAATTGAGATTGTTTCAATCACAACTACGAAGTAAATGTTTTTCACATTTTAAAACATGTGAAATATTCAGCCACACTACTGAGACTGAGTTTCCTATCGATTTTGCAATCGAAACTTTGAGTGCTTTGAAGATAAATTTTGATACTCGTTTCTCGGACTTTGATGCCATTGCGAATCAAATTAAGATTTTTTAGAATCCTTTGATACTGACATTGAAACCCTAGCCCGGAACTTCAAATGGAAATGATTGATCTACAATGCAGTGATATAATTAAGAACAAATATCAAAACTCATCTTTGTTGGAATTTTATAAGAGTCTTCCACTAACACAATTTGATAATTTGCATAAATTTGCTCGTGGTCTGTTATCTGTTTTTGGTACTACTTATTTGTGTGAGAAAACCTTCTCCAAAATGAAGTACACAAAAAATGTTTACAGATCGAAATTAACTGATGAGCATCTTAAATCTCTTTTAATAATTGGTACAAGTAAAATTAGTCCACAACTACAAACTATTGTCAGTGGAAAATCTCAATTACATAAATCTCATTAGTATTTCATATGTCATTATGTTTGTTATAAGTTATGTGATTATTTAAAAGGTATAAAATGTTAGTTGGATTCATTTCAATAATTTGTTAGTTATTATATACTGAAGTTAAATTTTCTGCATATTATACATGTCTTTACCGTTACAATTTGTTTTTCTTTATACAACTTATCACAAAAACAATAACAATAAGCCTACAAGAATGTTATGAGTTGGCTTAGTTAGCCCATGACCATATCAATGTAGATGTCATATTAATAATTATTCAACAAAAAAATTAGAATACTTCAGTAAACTAAATTTAATTTGCTATAAAAATTATTTGTTCTCAAAAAAGGATTTTCAAGTATGCTAGCCTCCGCGGGCCGGAAAAAAAATCTGTCCGCGGGCCGGATGTGGCCCTCGGGCCGTAGTTTGGAGACCCCTGGCCCAAGGGTAACACACCTGTATTTTGTAATGAAAAAAAAAAATTATTTTAAAGAATTTTTGGCTTTATTTTATGGTATCACCCTGCCCTAGCTACAAGGTTGGCGCAATGAAAGAAAATGCTTATTTGGACTTCCAAAAAAAAAAATACTAAAATTTAAAAAAAATCTGTCGGTAAATTAAAATCTACGAAATTAATTCCTTTTCTAACTTGTTAAAAAATAGGCTTTGGGTTAAATTTTCACCGGAAATAAATTCTTTGAAGTGTTCTGAATAAACCCTAATATTTTAAAATTTTTTAGTTAATATTTAATACCCAAAAAAATTATTTAGTGTGACGTACTCCGTTTTGACGCCGAACGCGCAACCAAAAAGGTTGCACGGAGACCCATCTTCCGTTAAATTAAAATTATAAATATGGGAGATAGAACTTCGGGAATTAGGACTTTTTTTATTGGAAATTTCCTCCCTTAAAGATCTTTTTGGCAATTTCAGCTATCTCTTATGATTTTTCAGTTATCATCAAAAATCAAAATGGCTTTTTTTCTTTCGTTTTTTGTTAATAACAATTCCACTTTCTATTGGCAGAAAAAATCCTTAAAACGCCTTTTTCTTAGATTTACATTCCGCGTCATTTTCGCTCATATTATTAAGAAAGAATATTTCATCGACCTATAGATGTTGACATTGATTTGGTTAATAGTATTGTTAAAGCTACCTTGTATTACATAATTTTGTAAGAATAAGAAAATGGAACGCGTGAAGAATCATTTTGTGACACCAATGTACCAAAACCACAGTGTATGGGCGGTTTGCAACCCCATACACGCCATAGGAAATGCCGGGCACTGTCAGCGAAGATAAATATGCACATTATTTCAAATTTAAACAAGTGATTAATTTAAATGCAGAATTATTTTATATTTACTTGTATCTAATAAATAAAAAAAAATTAACATACCTAATTTTTTTATCGACCAAAGTAAGGTCATCCTCAAACCAAAAACCCCAGTAATTTCTTCCCAGCACTGTTTCCTTTTGATTTTATCACTATAATCGGGTTGGGTCATGTCCCATAATGCTGGACGATTCTGAATTTCATGTATTAATTTTTCAATATCTATAACTTTGGTAGTCATTTTGTGGAATTTTTAATCAAAAACCACCCTTTAAAAACCGATCAAATCGACGTGTCTGAGAAAAAAATTTTTTTTTAATTCTTTAGATGGTTAATAATGTAAAAATTTTTTTTGGTTTTTCGTTATTCTATCACATATGGTGCTACAAATTTAATGGTTGGTATAAACATTTTTTAAACTGTTAGAACTTAAAAGAAAAAGAAGTCTTGAAATTAATACCTATGATAATAGCGTCTAAAAATTAAAAATATTTTAATACTTTTTAAGGATCTCCGGAAAAAAACAAAATTGTTATTTAGGTTTTTTTTTTCTAAGGATGTTTTTCGTCAAAGCTAAAACCAAAAAATAGTTTTCCAGGATCTTTTATTCATTTTAAAAAATAAAATGCATAAAACCCTACTTTTTTAAGTCAAGAATTTAGAAGTAAAATATGTGTTATACTTGTTTAGGTTTTTGCGGAAAGCACAGTAGACTATTTAACAATATTCATGTGCTCAAAAAAATGTACAGTAATACTTAAACTTTATTGGTATCATGAGTAAAAACAACAAGCGGTTGATCGGCGAACCGGCAACAATTTTTGTCATTTTTTCCGTTATTGTTTTTCGGACTCATGCCTACACATAAAATGGGGTAGAGCGATAATCCAATCAAGCAAATCATTCTATATTGGCCTATTTTTAGAGCTCGCAACTGTTTTATTCCGATTACTCTGTTGGCAAAAGCAAAAAACGGAAATTTCACATTTTTTCATGTTCATTAAATGCCAGCATATTTAAATTTTCGATGGCCGATTTCAACTGACGCGCCTCGTCAATTTTTTGTTTATAAATGTTTATTTTTGTATTGAAAAACGAAAATTGATCTAACATTGGGTAGATTAAAAGCAAATTATGTTTTGATTCACTGGCGTGGTATGTGGGTACAAAAAAGGGGGCGGAAGTGTAAAAAGCGATATTTAAAAAGCGTTTCATGCAAATTTTGTTTTATTTTCTTTGTAAAAGTTTAGAATACTCTATAAAATTTTAATGCTGCTAAAATATATTAAGCAGCACCAAGGAAGTTTAAAAGAGTATGAAAGCCCAATACTCTAGAACAAAATTGTCCAGGCGTGCAGGGCAGAGGAAATAGGGAAATTGGCCCCGCGGGTTTGCGCAGAGCATAGTAGGTCAGAGCCGGACTTCCATAATTCTTTGTTACTATCTATAAAGTTGACATCATCAAATGTCAAATTCAAGCATTCCCTGTTTTTTTATTTTTTGCACAAAATTGTTGGTTATTAAACGATACTACCATGGAATATTTAAAATAATTGTGTAATATTGGATTTTATGTCATATGTTTATAATATGGAAAGAATAGATGGCGCCACTTTAAGCCTTCTATTTAAATGGTCGATATTTTTGGGAGTTTTATATTTTTCCAAAAATCTTGTAAATAAATAAAAACAAGATTTTTTTAAAATAAATTTCAAACATTGTATGATAGTTTCATGTACTTATTACCAATTTTGTGATAAAAGAAGGACAAGATAGTGTAAATGAGTTTAATCTAATCCTAAGATTGTGGTTGTACATTAAAAAGTGAAAATTTTTATAACTAGCTTTTTAGGTTTATACTTCTCACTAATAACAAACATTCATAGGACGGAATAACAGTGGTTAAAAATGTTCAGTTACCTTTGGTACCTAGGTATCCATTGTAACAGTAACCGTTAATCCGTTAAATATTATGTTTCTACAGTATGTCGAGCTTAAAAAGTTGATAATATAAGTTTAAGAAACCAAAAATCTAATTTCTTTTTAAACAAATACAGAAAAAGCAAAAAGGAACTTTAACATAAAAATGTACTTTCTTTCATTCAATTAGAGGGACCTGTAAATATTAAAATTTGCCTGATCTGCCCAGTAATTAATAATTTTGATCCTTTAAAAGAATGTACTAAATTATTAAATGAAATAAAAGTACCTAAATGTTAACCTTATTTCTTTTTTATGATCCACAGAAATACACAAACATTGTGGAAATCATCTAAAAGATAGTTAAAGATTTTCACTATTTCCTATGAAATTTTCATTTTCTATTATTCATAATTGAAATATTATTATTTATTCGGTTACCTAACGTTACGTCTCATAAGAAGCCCCTTTATTTAAATATAAGAAATACTTACCAAAAAGTAAAAAATGCCGGGTATGTTACCCTTAGATTTGCAAGACAAAACCATACAACCTCTAGTCATTTTGTTACGATATTATAAGTAACAAACAATAAACACAAAATTAAAAGTCACAATTTAATAAACACTAATCACTAAAATAAGAAGGTTTTTATCAATCAAAAAACTTCTGCAACCACAAAAAAATAATCACACAAAGCAAAACAATTGAAACTAATACGGCTCTCATAAAATTATAATATGTTGCCTAACTTCACACTGATTTATCAGTGTGTAAGTAGGCAACACATTAAATTATTTCGTGGAATTTCGTTATTGCGCAAAATCGGCGGGGCTAACTCTGACAGTTATTTTCATACTGGGCTGGACATTTTTTGATCGAATGGGCCATAGCATTGGGCTTCCATACACCTTTAAACTTCCTTGAGCAGCACAAGTATCACGTTGTATTATTTCTGTTCTAGCCGCTTCCAGTGAAGCAACACGTAGTTTCACTCCTATGCATCCCTTTACAGTCGACCTAAAGAAGCCTTAAACTTCCCACTTTGTTTGTTACTTCATCATTTACACAATAGCGATAAAATCGCTTTACGCATGTATAAGGAACCTTTTTTAAGAACCTTTGATAAAGTATTTAAACAATACATAATAAGCTTATTGACTGACATTTATGAAAACTACCTATATTTTTAATACTATACTCTGTTTCGTTGCAGCGATAGTAATAAAATATTTAAATTTATGCTTATAGGCTTCTTTTTTAGTACGGGTATAAATATTTTAGAATTCAATTTACAATGATTCAATAGACAATTAGAATGCTGCCGGACTTCTTCCGGCCCCGGTCTAATATGGGTCAGACAACAAAAGAATAACGTAGTGTCGGCCCAAATAATGCTATAAAACCTTGACAGTGGCTTAGTAATTTTTTATAATGGGATCGTATTTTTTATAATATATTTTAATGTTCGACAAATAATGACTAGGATTGAGTAAAAATATAAAAAAATATTTACAGTTGTATTTATTTATTTGCTCTTAAGACCAAATTACATTTTTCTTTAGCAATCGTCAATATTTTTAAACTAACCTTATAAAAATACTTAAAACAATAAAAAACTATTTACAAGTACAAAATGAAATTTTGAAATATAAGAAATGCACTTATTAAAATTAATAAAATAAACTAAAGTTAAAAATTTATAATTAAATAATAATGCTTAACACCACAGTGCCAGACTATGTTTAGTACAAATTAAATGTGCAAATGTCACCAAAATGAAAAATAATCCTAAATAAGTATTATATTCTCTTTACTCCAATACTCAAAACTAAATCAAACATAAACCATTTCCTTAATTCAGGAAAATAGTATTTTACGGTTTAGAATTTTTAAAAAAAAATTCAATAAAATGACTTTACTGAAAAGTTGATTTTTGAACTTACCATAGTCTGGCTCTGGGGTGCAGAATCATATCATATCATATTTAATATATTACTCACATCTACCTCTTACCAATTTTCCATATCTAACAGATCACTTAAGGAACACCAGTCTCCTCAGGAATGTCCTGACCTGTGACAGACTGGGAATGCCCTCAGACATAATGCCCTACAGCAACCAATTACAACCGGCCCTACAGTGTAGTCTACCCACAAAGGGAGGACTGAGTCGAAAAACGACCGACCTGCTCCGGGCTGACATCTGTTGGTACACCGATGGCTCCAAAACCAAGGACGGTGTTGGAGCTGGAATATATGGACAGAGGCCGAGGGCAGAGTTTTCCTTTAGCCTGGGCACTCTTGCAACCATATTTCAAGCGGAGGTATTTGCTATTGAGATGTGTGCTAGAGCGCTGGTTGATTGGCACTGCACACGTAAGACAATTAAACTATTCTCCGATAGTCAAGCAGCTCTTAAGGCTCTTGAATCCAGCCGGTTCAATTCGAAAACCGTCTGGAATTGCAAGGATGCGCTGACCAAACTGGATCAAAACAATAAGGTTACACTACTGTGGATACCTGGACACACCGGCCTAGAGGGTAATGAATCCACAGACACCCTTGCCAAAAGCAGTTTATATCAGCTTGGAAACAAAGAGAAAATCTTCGGTACTGGCATGGACTTCCGGGTCTCAGACACTAAAGGCCTTCATAAGCCCACCGAACCAACAATGTACTGTTAAACTATTGGAGCAATCAAGGGTACACCTTAAAACTCTAGTGGGACTGTACACGGGACACTGCAGATTAAAATACCACATGCACAAGATTGGCCTAGCGGAAGACGCCGAATGCCGCATGTGCATGGAGGGGGATGAATCGGCAGAACACATACTGTGTTCGTGCCCAGCAATGGCACGACTAAGATTCGCAATCCTCGGCAATGACACCTTGTTGTCGGGGGAGGTGAAAGATCTCTCTCCCAACAGGATCATCAGATTTATTAGGAGTCTGGACCTGGTGGGAGAAATATAAAAAGGTGTGAGCCACAATAGACCGATCGGTCGCGGTGGAAGGGTGTTATACCCACTCACTTTAAACCTACCTACCTACCTACCTAAGGAACTATCACTGCTTGAATCATTTAAGTCTCGTTTTATAATTAGAGGTTCAACAGTTTCATAGACTACTATATCTATATTCCACATTTTATTTTCTACATGTAGCACATGTTCAACACATCTTTGCCAGTTTTCTGGGGAAACATTAGATATGGCATTTTAAAAAAGTTTTTTTACGTCCGCTATTTTAAAAGTTGTATAATTTCTGACAACTTCATCTTTCACTTGCGCCCATAAAAGTTCTATGGGGTTGAGTTCGCAGTGATAAGGTGGCAGCCGATACACACTAATATTAATAACGAAATTTGTGTAATTATCTTTATTTACCACCACTTTAATTTTAACTAGTCCTAATAACTCCCGCTTAACACTATCTTTAGAAAATTCATTATTTTACTGCATTAACCAGAGTTCAATATCTTTTTTAAGCCAGCTTAAATTTGGGACATATCCCAGTTTTTTAGAATGGTAACTTGCGTTTTCCATTACAATAACAAATTTTTCACAATTTTTGGACAATCTAATAACACAAAATAAACAACTCACCCTGTACTTAGATTCATCTTTCATAATAGCTCTTTCGAAAACGTCAACCTAAAATAATCACTGATTATCTTTGTCACATGGAGCCACCTTTTAGACATAAAACGAAATCTACTTAAATAAATTCCCGGTTGTCATCGACGTACTTTCACCTCAAATCCGGGATCCCTCGTCCGTCAAATAGGCTGTGACACAAGGTCTGAAATCGCCCGGCGTTGGCATTAAATGGGGCCAATTTTTCTCCTCGAAAATCAAGCGTTGCGTGAAGCAGCATTAAAGCGTCAGTTTTGTCTTAAACCACATAAAACTGGTATCTGTTTTTAAACCGTCATACGAGTTTTTAGTTTTTATAATGTATTTACGTTTTAGTCCCTGGTTTTTGCTTTGTAATAAGTTTGAGCGGTATCAAAATATTGTTCATAACTTGTGTAGAAAGTGATATTCCCACTGGTGAAAAATATATCACTTTTGATACTTCTTGGTATGTAATACAATATTTTACGTTTTCAGTTTTTAATTATCACGTCTAAATATCTCGACCTGTATACTCCATCATTAAAAGCCTTAAATTCAAATTCAAAATAAACATTACTGAATGATTGACAGTCATTTGACGCAAAAAATCCCTGTTTTTTTTAAATGCCGTATTTTGCCAACAAGGTATGTATGTACACGGAAAATTACGGAAATGCGATATTCCTATCGCGAAAATCACGCCGATATCAGCTTGTATTACGAGTAATTGCAAGAGAATTATTAGTGTTATTTTGGGGAAAAAGAATTAAAATATATTATTGTATTTACGGGTTTTTACATATTACAGGTTATATTTGAGTTATTATTTAAACGTTTTAATTAGATAATATTTTAAAATAGTTCTCTTAAAAATATAATAAATAAAAAAATGTCTGTATTCCGTGGAAAATTTATTAAGAAAAATACATTTGTATACAGGGTGTCCCGGAAAATGTAAGAAATATCCCACACGTAAAAAGAATATTACAAGTTAGTGTAAACTTTTTTTGCATAGACCTCCTTTTCGGAAATATTGGCTTAAAAAGAGCTTCAATGAAATCAAGTTTTTTGGACATAACTTTTTGA
>JAHBCN010017584.1:0-18115 GCA_019359885.1 Listronotus oregonensis
AATTTGTAGTAGACTCTTCTGAATGCTGTTGAACAAACCTTTTTAAAAGATGTTGGTCGCAGTTCTCAATTAGCGAGTTAAGTATATTAAACTGGAATGGCGTATTTGGACATGGCTAATTCTTTACAATTACATATTTTATATTTTTTTAAAACTGTCCATTATCAGATAATTATTACAATCTTTTAAAACACCAATGCTGTTTAAAAAACTTTTTGATACGTCAAAAAATAATTTTTTTTTTTTTCTTGACAGCAGCGGCAAGCATGGCCTCCTATCATTTTAAACATAATATTTGCCTGTGTTATGTGAAAGTTAAAAATTTCAGTTTAAATCAAAAAAAAATAGATTTTACCACCTTTAGTAGTACAAAATTAATAAAAAATAAAGAAGGATATCGACAAACCAATTTTTAAACTTTTTTCGTAACAAAAGTTGGTAGTTTTGTATTTATTTAAAGCGAAAATTTTGGGACATCAATGTAATTTATAGATAATACGAAATGTATATTTATTTTTCTATATCTTTATAAAAAAAAAGTTTAGAAAATTAGGTTTGTAATCATAATAACTTTTTTTTAATTATTTTTATAACTAAAGTTTGTTTTGCATTTATCACTTGATTTGTCTAATATACATAGTTATAGAGAGAATATAAAATTCAATTATTTAAAAAAAAGTACATTTCTACCACTTTTAGGGAAAGAAAACTCCGTCAGAACGATGTAGGGACTTTCCGAAATAAATTTTTATTATTCTGTATAACTAAAGTTGGTAATTTGCATTTTACCACTATTAAACATTAAACGAACATGCAAAGGTGAAGTATTTAAAAAAAAAACAGATTTAATAAAACCGGGCTACTATCCAATTTATTTTATTTAATAATTTTGTAATATGTATATACATTTAGATCTTTATATAATTATTACCTAAATCTATAAAGATCTAGTCATTTTTCTTTTATTTACAATATTAAAGGTAAGGGTGCAATTCTCAAAATTTTTTAATGAAAATTTTCGATGAAGTTTCTACCGTTCAACCCCTACGGGGTGTCAAATTTGACTTTTTCATTACGGTTTCCTTGGTAACGAGCGACAAAGAAAAAAAACGCTTGCTCCTGGAAAAGTGCAACTTTGTGTTTTTTTTTTAAACGCAAACATCACTTTTGCGCGGAAAAGAAAAAATTTTTGTCTTAAACCCCATCAGTGTTTTAAATGTATTTTAATTAAAATTTGTATACATATTTTTAAAATATTTGGACATTGCACTTTAAAATAAAGCATTTATAATTTTTTGCGTCTTTCATTTTTTTCCCCCATTTCTTTAAAATATTTTGGGATTTTTAACCCTTTTTTTTAAAAATAATCTGAACAATTTTTTGGTTTTTTTCCTTTAAAATGTACTAATAATTTGCATGTATATTTCTCTACCAAACTTTACAGTTCTTTAAAATTTTCAAAAACTACTTCAAGCCCTATAACTACATTGCGCCAAAAAAGTATGGCATCACCTCTATTTTTTACATAAGACTAAGTGTAAACATGTCCTAGCGTAAATCCTAATATCTTCTCTAAGAAAGGAGCTATCAAGATGAACAAAACGTTTAAAAAAACAAGGCTTCAAGGTTTTGATAATAAAAAAAATCTGCTACTATCGTTGAATCTTTTCATAGATTGTGCATTTTTCCACAAAGGAACCTATGTTTTCATATTGAATAATATACTATATTATCGTTACCGAAATTTAACGAGCCACTTAGAGAAAATGATATGAAGTACCAATTAGTTATAGAAAGAAAGAATATTTTTAACTTATTTCTATCTCTATTGAGTTACGTACTTTGCCTGCTGCTATTTAATTGTGACTTTCCTATATACAGTGTGTCCCAAATTTGTAAATCACGTATTGAAGTCTCGTATTAGAGACAGCAGAACGGAATCAATAAAGGATTAAGTGAACTCAATACTTACTCCCAAACCCACGTTCGGTGGCATAAATCACCCAAGCTACTGCTGTACCCCATGTGATGGGTGAAAGGGCACCGTATAACGCTGCTTGAGTTCTGTTATACTTAAAACCTCTCACACACATCGTTACTGGTCCAAACCACGTTGTTAAACCTATCGTATAAACGATAATCCAAATATAAGCCAGTCGATTCTAAAAATACAGATTTGATTGAAAAAAATGGTATTGCAACAAGGAACCGCGTCGGTTCTGGTCCCAGGTTATATACTAGCAAAGACAATTATTATAGTTTCCACTATAAACGCACAAAACAATGCTAAATATTTGGTAATAGGCTTGGCGCTTCTTAAGGTATAGTTCCTCCCATGCACGCCGCAAAGCGACTAACGCATGCAGCCGCCGTTTAATCATGGTTCTTAGGACCGGGCGGGGAAAATCGCGACAGCAAAATTATTAGTGAAAGGGAATAACTTTATGTCTATGATCTAGAATATATTTATTTTAAAGAAGAAGAAAAAGGAAAAACAATGCCAGTAAAATCCAAATTTAAGACACGATGGGGTTGTTATACTCATTAAAAAATCGACATCTAAAAGGAAAAGTAAATTTTTGGGGAAAAATTTCATTTTCGGGGATTGGGGGGGGAATTTATGCAAATTTTGACTAATATTTTGGCAAAGGCCAAAAAAAACTTTACTGCCATTCGAGCAAGAAATCTTTATCTTTTATCCGATTGTTAAACGGTCTTTTGCTTCTGAGACAGTCCAACTTATTTCCTTTATTTTAAATTTTTTTTAAAAAAAAAAATTCCCAGGGGGGTTTTTCTGGATTTGTATTTTTAAAATCTAAAACATATATTAAAATTTTCCCAAATTTTTAAAAAAGGGTTTTTTAATAATTAATAAGGTACCCTTTTAAAAATGATTGGGCTTATTGTATATCTTAACAAATAAGCTAGTAAAACTCCGATCAGGTAAATTGTTGCTCTATGGGTTGCTAAAATGTACGAATGGTTAGCTGTATCAAACATTCTTGATATCCTAAAACATAAATATTTTAAATGGTAATCATTTACTTCATCACCTATTCAAAACAAAGCCAAGACTTTCTAGAAATAGTGTTGTCTTAAAATATGTCGTAACTAATAATAAAATTAACCTTTTAAAAAAATTTTTTTTTAATTAATTTGAATTATTTATTTATTTATTGTTTAAACGGCATTGCGAAAACTCTTGCAACAGTTGGCGTTAATAATCATTAGCTCCCAACCCAAAAAAAATTAAAAAAAAGGAGGTTCCTTTTGTATAGTAAATACGAAGTCAATAAAAACAGCAAAAAAAAAAGACTCACATACCGGGACAAAAAATTTTACCAAAAAATTTCCAAAAAAAAGGGGCCCAACTGGACCCAACTTTATGATGGTTAGACCACATATGAATATTTTC
The DNA here is from genome assembly GCA_019359885.1 of Listronotus oregonensis. NCBI lineage: Eukaryota > Metazoa > Arthropoda > Insecta > Coleoptera > Curculionidae > Listronotus > Listronotus oregonensis. Next base: position 3,416 of record JAHBCN010017584.1, read on the forward strand.
TCGCATGCACAGCCTTTTTTTAGTCGGTCAAATAATGTTTCATGGACAAAAAAAAAAAAGAAATATCAAAAAATATCTGGCTCGCTGTAGGCACTGCATTTGCATTGTCGGCTAAATTTATCGGTGCCCCAAAAAAAAAAGACCAGATACGAAACATCCCCTTTGGGGCACGGTCAGCGTCCCCCACTATAATGGTCCGCTCAACGGCGGATCATTTAGTACAAAACCTTTCTGCGTGCGTTGAATTTTTTGGTTTACTGGTTACTGTGAAACGAGGCTAGTGCGGGCAAAAAAGTCAGTTTTAATATATTTATTATTTTCGGACTTTTATAACATGACAGGTTATAAGTGCATATGTAGATGCTGTACATCTAAAAAAAGAAAAAATTTTTTTTCGTTCCCCAAGTGACTCTATAAGGTAAGTTCGATTTATTTATTCAGTTTAAAAAAATCACAATAAATTTTTTTAGACGAAAAGCTTGGCTTCGTGCTGCTATAATAATCACTTTTTTCAAATTATAATGCGCTTAAAATTGTCAGAACTTAAAAAAAAATTAATTATGAATATTAAAAAGGGGGTGTTTAAATTTGGGGGAATTTGAATTTTCAACTTGGGGAAACTTTTATCATAATACGCGTTGTAAGTTTGAATATTACAATAGGGGATTTCTACTATTATATGATTTATTGGAGATATTCTAGTGTAAATAAAAAAATTCCTGCTGTGCCTAAGTTATTATTTGGACGCTTGAAGAAAAAATATACAGGGTGCCCGAAAAGTCTGGACTGGGTCAAATATCTCGAGAAAAAAAGGTTGGATTTCCAAGATTGCAACTAAACTTTGTTTTTGACACAATTATCTATCTAATTCTTATGTCAAAAACCCCCCCCCCCCCTTTAAAGGGGGGTGAACGAAGGGGTGGTTTTATAATTTTAAATAGAACCCCCTATTTTCTTGAATTTTCGGATTCCTAAAAAAAATTTGTGTCTGGCCCCCAATTGTCACCCCCAACCCCCGCCACCCCTTCACAGGGGATGAAAAAAAAAAAAAAAAAAAGGTTAAAAAAAAAAATAAAACTGAACAGTTTAAATATTTAATTAAATCCGCAATGAAAAAAAAACATGTAACCCCACCTCAAAAATTTAACCCCAACCCTCCCCACCCCCCTCAGGGGGGGGGGAAAAAATTAATAAAACAAAATTGAAACTGAACCTTCCCCAAAATTTTTAATTAAATCCGTAATAAAAATAAACATTTTTTTTTTTTTCAATATTATTTTTTCCTTTTAAATTTTTTCATCCCCCCCGAAAGGGGGGGAAGGTTTGAAAAAGGGTAAAATTTTAGATCGGGGGACATATTTTTCTGACATGTTTATTTTAATTATGGATTTAATTAAGAATTTAGAATGTTCAGTTTCATTTTTTTTTAAAAAATTTTTTTTTTCCCCTGTGGAGGGGGGCGCGGGTTTGGGATTGGGGGAAAATGTTTTTTTTTCATGTTTATTTTTATTACGGATTTAATTAAATATTTAAACTGTTCAGTTTTAGTTTTATTTTTAAAATTTTTTTTTTTTTTTATCTCCTGTGAAGGGGTTTTGGGCCGGGTTGGGGGTGAAAATTGGGGGCCAAACCAAATTTTTGAGGGGAACCGAAAACAAAAAAAAAAAAGGGGGGGTTTTTTTTAAAAATTTTAAAACCACCCTTACGTTCACCCCCTTAAGAGGGTGGGGGTGGTTTTTGACATCAGAAAAATTGACAGACGATTGTGTCAAAAACAAAGTTCAGTTGCAATCTTGGAAATCCCCAACCTTTGTTCTCGAGATATTTGACCCAGTTCAGACTTTTCCCCGGCACCCCCTATTTTTTAAAATTTTAAACCCAATACATATTCCAATACTAAAGCTTAAAAATAGTCATTATTAATTTCATACCTTTTAATTTTGACAGATTCGTTCCCCAAACGTTCCTGTCCTTAAAAATAAAAAGTCTGATTTTCATTTTTGCAGGTAGCCGCTGCCCGTTAAAAAAAATGCCTCTGGCTATAGCGATGCCTTTTTTTTGTTGCTCGAGTCAAGAACTTCAATCGAGCCGACCCGGCCCCCTCTGGTTTTAGTTAAATCTGTGTCAGTGCTGTGCTTGTGATGACTTGTCGATCAAAAAAAAAGGAATTGAAATTGGGTTTTTTTGTTCTTTTGAATTTTAAAAGAGGGGTCTAAGAGTGTCGTATTTTTTTTAAAATTTTTTTGTTATTGTTAGCGTGGTTATTTCTTTTGTTACTGTTATCATTGCTAATATTTGTTGTTTTACTGATGTCATTTAAATATTTTATCAAGATGGCGTTGTGGTTAGTTGTGGTTATATTGGAGACCTTTTGATGTTTCTGATAATGAAACGGACAATGTAGAAGTCCCCGGGTTTATGACGGGCCTCGGAATTTTTAAATAAGGACTATTTACACTTGCCTAAAAAAAAAAGAAAATCGTGGGGGCATTACAAAAGGGGGAAAATTTTAAAAAAGGTTTGTGAGCTCACTAAACTTACCCCACTACAATTTACACAGTTATTAAGGGGGGGATACCATCGACCATTCCGTAAAAAGAAAAAAGCTAACCAAAAGCTTAAAAAAATTTATAATGGCGACAAAAAAAATTTTACCCACTTTTTACGAATAAAACAAAGTCCCAACATCAGAAATGATTCAGGATAAGTTTCGGGATTATAAAAGAAAAAAAATCTTTGGACACCTTGCGTAATATATTGCTAATTGGGGGTTTAAGTACAAAAAATTAAACCAAAGGATGGTTATAATGGAATCGTCTCGTATCGTAGCATGGCGGCAAAAAAATTTACGTTAAATTAAGGAATATCGCCAATAAAAAAAAGGGGATGGGGTACCTGGACGAAACTTGGTTCGACACACATGATCTTGTTAAATATGGTTGGGTGGATAATAGTAATAAGTGTACACAAAAGGGGGGGCCCGTTCTCGCGGAAAACGGGGAATTATATTACCCGCAGGCAGAAAAAAGGGTTTTTTTTCCCCAACGCTTTATTATTGTCAGCTAAAAAAAATAAAAATTCATCGGCTGACTACCATGAAGATCAATCCCCAACTGACAGTGCTTTCGTACTAGAAAATAAAAAGGAGTTTTTAATGTAGTAAATAAATGACAGTGGTATATGGATGAAATGTGTTCAGCATGTCATAGGGGAAAAAAAAGAATATTGTATTTTACCGGCCATTGACCCCATTATTAAAAACCCAAAAATCTGATTAAAATCTGAAAATTCGGATAGTAAATTTTTTTGATTTTTCATCAATTAGGGGAAAAAAAAATACAATCATAAACGGGTGAGTGTTTTCTTATATATTTCTTATATTATATAATACCTACAATTTAAAAAAAATAAGTCCGCGTAACTATAAATAATGAAAAAAAATTTTTTTTTTATGTTAAATCTGCCGCCCCCTTATAAAGGGTAATGCCCCTTTTTGGGGTTTTTTCTTTTTTATCTGTTGGATTGATTCATATAACAACCTCATTGAAAAAAATTTTAAGATTTTTTGGGTTTTGGGGGGTTCGGTATCGTCATGCAATTTTTCCCCAAAACGCTATTTTGACAGTTTTTTATCGGAAAGTTTTGGGGTCTCTGATGGTTTTTTTCCGCTTTGGAAATAATTTACGGGTAAACTCCGCTTTTTTAAAAATGGAAAAAAATCGTAGCGCAAATTTTTGGGGTTGTTTGTTTTTTTTTTTGGGTTAGTTTTTTTTTTTTGAAATGTATTTTTTTTTATTTTTAGAAAATTATGTCTTTTTGGGTCCTTTTACAAATAAAAAAAGAAAGCAAAAAAAATTTTTTCAAATAAGGGGGAAAAATTTTTTTAGCATCCGAACTTTGGGAATCATCAGATCATCTTCCAGAATTTAATTAAAAATTGCGGCTTTAATATCAACAGCAATACCTTCGACAACAGCAAATTTTCGGTCTTGGTCCATAACTACAATAACTATAAAAAGGGGGGGGCCCCGATGCCCTCTGGACATAGTTGAAAAAAAGGGGATGGATAAAACCCGGATATTTTTTTTGCCAAAAGGGGAAAACCTTTTAATAGGAAAATAATACATAAAAAAAAAGTCGATGTCGAAGTCGAGTTTGTAGAAAAAAAAAAAAAACTTTCTTTTTTTTAAATAACCTTGCAGAGCAAAACCCTTTAGTTCGTACACTAAAAAGTGTAAGCCTCTTTCTGTAATCAAAGTATCCTTTGTTTCTTCTATACCGGGTGATGCATCGCCAGACGGCCCAAGGGGAAAACCCATGTAAATTTTGATACATTGAAATATTGGCTCCCCTATTGAATTTACAACAAAATTGTGCTAGACTTTTTTGAAGACGTTGATAAGATTAGCTCACATACTAAATTTCTTTTTTTTTTGATAAGGAATTAAAAAAATTTTTTAAGAAAAACTATTTGTAAAATCGTTGCATACCTGCACATCCCCAATGAATCCCCCAGTAATAAATAAAATGTCTTGTCAATTTTTAATTAACGTTTTACTTTGTATTAGTTATTTTAACATGTTTTACAGTATCGAAAGAAAATAATGGTTTTTTAAACATTTTAATAAATACAAGTAATTACATTGAACTACATAATGAGATTTTAACATAATTGAACAATTTTATAGGAAGGTGAAAAACACACTTAAAAACTGTCTAAAAAAAAAGTTTTGACACAATACATTGAAACTAAAAATAACGTTTTTTTTAAATTGATGCTCAAACAGACCTCCGTTTTCAAGCAATATCCAAACTTTTTTAAAAATTTAGTTCTTACATTATGAAGTTGAAATGCCAATAGTCGATCGCACGCAGCTGAAATTGAAACTTTTAATTTTTTTTAAATTTTTTATAACTCAGATTTGTATAAATAACATTTTTGGTATGACCCCAAAGGGAAAAAAATCGTTTGGCGAAAACAGAAGACCTAGCTGGCCAATTTATGGTGTAATTTGGCCCTATAGTGAGTCCATTGAAAACATTTTGAACATATTCCCTTACTTCTCGTGAATTGTGTGCAGGACAACCATCCATTTGAAACCCCAAAGTCTTGATTGTCAGGTGCAATTCTTCCCCAAAAAAAGGCCCCCCCTTTATTTTTTCCCCAAAGTTCTAAAAAAAATTTTTGTTTAAATTTTTATTCAAGAAAAAAGGTCCCCAATAATCCGATGTCCAAATATACCCGTTCAAACGTTTACCTTTTGAGGGTATTGAGTCCTTTTATACAAATCTGTGTTCATTTTCTTTGCTCCCCTATCTGATGTTTTGAACGTTTGGTTCGTTGTTTAATGTGAAGGTGCATTCGTCACTAAAAAAATATTGCGTCAGAAGTCCCTATGGTTATTCGCCATTTCCATAACTTCAAAACAAAAATCTGCTTTTCGGATCTCATCGCCTTCCCTTAATTCCTGATGTCTTTGATATTTGTACGGATGATATTTATATTTCTTTAATTTGCGTAGTACTGTGCTGTGATCCTTTCCTACAACTTTGCCAAGAAGCCTGGTGCTAATTCCTTTATTTTCTTCCACAATAAGTAAAACATCTAAATCGGCATTATTTTCTTGAGCTCTTCCATCGAGTACATTATTATTTCGCTCTAAGCAGTTGCATTTATTAATAACAGTACTTTTGTCTCAAACTTTTGAACGATATTTTGAACTGTTGTCTTACTTGGAATGTGTCTGTCAGGAAAAAACGTAGAGAACATGTCGGATACTCTTCGATAACTATTTTCCATGTAATACCACTTAATCATTGTTATTTTCTGTTCAATACTGTAAAACATTTTGAAATAACTAATACAAAGTAAAACGTCAATTAAAAAGTTGACAAGACATTTTATTTATTACTGGTGGCTTCATTAAGGTATGTAGTAGGTATGCAACGATTTTACAAATAGTTTTTCTTAAATAACTTTTAATTGCCTTATCAGAAAAAAAGAAATTTAGAATGTGAGCTAATCTTATCAACGTCTTCAAAATAGTCTAATACAATTTTGTTGTAAATTCAATAGGGGAGCCAATATTTCAATGTATCAAAATTTACATGAGATTTCCTATGGCCAGTCTGGCGATGCACCACCCAGTATGTAAATTCACATAAGTATTTTAATTGATTTGTGAAAAAATTAAGAAAATTATGGCAAGTGATTTCTCAGATATTCGATTTTGAAAATGACCGATTTTACTCCTGACTGACTGAGTGATTTATCAAAATTATGGAGCACTTTGACGGAATAGAAAGGTGAACCTCAAATCGTAATTACGCGAAACTAATTTTTTCTGAGAATAGATATTTGAGAGATGGTTCTTTTATAGGCAAGGAAAGAGATTGGACGTGTTTTTATACAGTGCTTTCATTTCAAAACGAACCACCCTAAATATCTTTAAAAAAAACACTCACCAAAAAAACAAAGAAACACGTCGATTTAGATATACAGGGGAAGTTTAATTTCGTATTTGATAAAATTTTATCGGTCACCTCCTAACCTCCAGTTAACCTCACTTTGATATGTCAAATGGCAACCCCCATAGTGTGACACATCATTGTAAGCGGCATGAAATTTGCTATCCAACAGTACTAAGAAACTTTAAATCGATGTACGTAGAAGCGACTTAGAACTAAAAATGTGTGTTAATTAGTTTATCGTGTTCAAATAATTTATTTTATCAAATGCTCAAAATGTGCGCCGTTATTGGCGAGACAAGCTTGTTTAAATTCCTCGCAGACTATTTTAGTGTGCATTCATTCCAATTATTATTTTTTGTGTTACCTGCTACAGAAAACACTGCAATAACACAAGTTTTTAAGACGTTTAGGAACCAGTTAAATATTATTTTTAGGATTGTCATTTTGACATCGTTAGTTTAAAATTAAGAATCTTGATTTTAAAATGGTGTATACTCTAGCAGAGAGAATAGAAATAATTTTCCTATATGGGGCTGAAGATCGATGCGCGCGTAGAACCGCCAGAGTATTCAATGAGAGGCATCAAAATAAAAACGTGAGGCATAAATATGTAATGGAATTGGTGCGTAAGTTTGAAGAAACTGGATCTGTATGCAACAAGAAAAGTACTAATGAAAGGGTTTTAGACGAAGCACGCCAGGTTGAGGTACTAGGACAGTTCGCAATAGATCCGACGTTGTCTATTCCAAAAGTTTCTAAGCTGACCAATATTTCTATGGGTTCGTGCACAAAATTTTGAAAAAAAATAAGTTTTTCCATACAAAATAAAATTCTTCATGAACTCAACGAAGAAGATTATGATAGAAGAATAGAATTTTGCGAATCAATGTGCCAGCGAATTGACGAAGACCCTCATTTAATCAAAAATATCTGCTTTTCTGACGAATCAACTTTCTTCTTAATGGAATTCTTAATAGACATAACTGCAGATATTGGGATAATGAAAATCCGCACATATTTCAGGAAGGACATGCTCAATTTCCAGAGAAGATCAACGTTTGGGCAGGTATTTATGGAAACGAAATTATCGGGCCATTCTTTCTGGAAGAAAATTTAACTGGGCAACTGTATCTGAACCTTTTGGAAAATGCGATATACCCTTCTATCGTCCAATCTTTGGAAAATCAGGTGGATGAAAATGGTGCTATGGAACTCAGTGAAAATAATTTGCATTTCCAGCAAGATGGAGCCCCTCCCCACTATGCTTTAGCAGTTCGAGAGTAGCTCAATGAACAGTTTCAGGCACATGGATAGGCAGACGAGGTGCCATCGAATGGCCAGCACGGTCTCCAGACTTAACTTCTCTAGACTTTTTCCTCTGGGGTTATTTAAAAAGTAAAGTGTACAAAACGCCACCTGCAAATATTCAAGAACTTAAATGTAGAATTACACTAGAATGCAGAGGTATTACCAGACAAACTTTCGCCAACGTTCGCGAATAATTTCAAAACAGACTTTATTATTGTCTCGCCAATAACGGCGCACATTTTGAGCATTTGATAAAATAAATTATTTGAACACGATAAACTAATTAACACACATTTTTACTTCTAAGTCGCTTCTACGTCCATCGATTTAAAGTTTTTAGTACTGTTGGATAGCAAATTTCATGCCGCTTACAATGATGTGTCACACTATGGGGTTGCCATTTGACATATCAAAGTGAGGTTAACTGGAGGTTAGAGGTGACCGATAAATTTTTATCAAATACGACATTAAACTTCCCCCTGTATATCTAAATCGACGTGTTTCTTTGTTTTTTTGGTAAGTATTTTTTTTTAAAGATATTTAGGTGGTTCATTTTGAAATGAAAGCACTGTATAAAAATAAATTTTATTCGGAAGGCGCAATGATAACAATATTTGTTTTCCCCAAATGCGGCAACATTGTCCCCGCGGGGGATCGAAAATTCGGGGTTTTAAAGCGGGTGCATAAAAACGCCGCCCTTTATTGGCGGCGCAACGTTAACAACCCGACAAGCACATTCAGTCCGTTGTTCTTTGCCTTTTTAAATTTTTATTTAGGAATCGATCCAGGTGCGACGCATTACAAATCATGCTTTCTTTGTGTCCATGTCGCGTCGATTTCCGGGAAAACGACAAATATTTTTCAGTGTCGAATTCTACGTCGATATCTACAAGTATAATCGAAGATTGATGATTAAAAGTTTTTAGACTTTTTTAGTTAAGAATTTTACTATTCAGGGTGTCCTAAATTCGATTCTCATCATTGGGATATTAGAAACTTGAGAAGATGCTGATCAAATACCACCTTAAAAGTTTAAAAATTTTAAATATTTCCGAAGATTTTTGAAAAAACCGAATATTCGCGATTTCATTTTATTTCTTTATGACTTTATTTAAATAGATATAACAAACTAAATTTTACATTTTTATTGCTACTTTTTCTGTTCTACAAGACAGTGTTATTAGATTAACACACCGACGTTTTGTCTTCGAGCTGCCATCATAATTTTTTTTTTTTTTAAATTCGGCCCTAGATTTTTAATGTATTTAAGAGCTTCTAAGTAATTCAGTAAACGAAGTTGTGAACCTGAATTTGCAGGTTTCAATGTGCACATTACCCTAAAAATATCACAGATAGAAAAATGTCCGCAAGGGCCTGTAAATGGCCCTTCAAGAGCCCGAAAATATTTTTTTATTATACTTACCTAAAAATACTACATTTTCAACTGTGTATAAAATACAGTAAATATGACATTTTCAGAACAGCGCACAGAATTTTTTTTCCCGATCCCTCTTTCCGTGCGCTTATACAAAAATCCATCCATGGAAACTGTTTATAACAACGATTTATTTATTAATGACATATTTTTTTTTCTGTCAGTGAAATTTATGCCATTTTTAAAAACTGAACTCAGATTTGGAAGAAATTCCGGATATTCCCGATATTATATTACAACAAGCGGCAGAAGTGAGTGCAGATTTATTACCAGTGAAATCCAGGTTGAGATATGAACATGAATATCACATTTTTACCGAATGGCGGACTCAGAAAAGAATCAAAATTGTGAGTGACGATATTCTCTTAGTTTATTTTTCTGAAAAAGTCAAATCTATGAAGTCATCCACCTTATTGAGTCGATTCTCCATGTTAAAGAGTTGTTTGGCAATAAAAGAAAATACTCACAACCAATATCCAAAAACTATTGCTTTTTTGAAACGACAAGCTGTAGGATATGTACCAAAGAAATCCAAGGTTCTTACATCAGAACAAGTAACCAAATTTTTATGTGAAGCTTCAGATGGACAATATCTCCTAGCAAAAGTAATTTTAGTGTTTGGCATCTTCGGCGCATGCCGCAGAGATGATTTAATACGTTTGAGTTTAGACAATGTGAAAGATAATGGGCGTTTTTTTGTCGTGTTCTTACGAGATGGAAAAACTCACAGGTCAAGAAGTTTTACCATTACCAATGAAAATAGTAAATTCAATCCCTGTACATTTTACCGTAAATACGCAGATCTCCGCCCTAAAACTACTCAACATGTTGGGTGCCATACTATCAGTGGTATTCCAAAACTTGTTGCAAAATACTTAAAACTAAAAAATCACAAAGAATATACCGGACATGGGCTAAGGCCAAGTTGGTAGAAAGCGGCGGTGATTTGCTCACTTTGAAAAGACACGGAGGATGGCTTTCTTCCAATGTAGCAGAAGGATATATAGAGGAGTCCATACAAAAAAATTGAAGTATCCCAAAAGTTGTTTAGGCCTTGTAACTTGGAAACTACAAAATCTGTAACAGTCAATCAAGAGAACCAAAACATACACGAACACTCCGCTTCAACATATTTAGTTCAACAAAAAGAAATACAAAAGAGCTTCAACAATAATACGAATTGTACAATAAATATAACCATTAATCATAACGGTTACGTCCAAAATCAATTTTCTTAGATTTAATTAGCTTGTAGCTTTTTTTGGTAATTTGTTTTACTGTTTTAAAAATAAAAATAAATAATCGCAATTTTCTTAAATCATTTTTTGCGATGTTTTTGTTTATGTTGTTTTCAGGTACCAAAGTATAATAAAAAATATCGTTCATTACACATTCAGAAATGGATTTTTCCGTTCTTGCATGACTCACACGAGAATTTGTCACGAGCGCACGGAAAAATCGTCATTTCCGTACTGGTAATGAAATATACTACTTGTGTAGGTATTTTTATAAACAATGTGTTTTTCTTAGGGTAGTTTTTTGGATTTCCGGAGTTTTTAAAAATGCTCGGGGCTTTCGGGAATTAATAGATAATCAAGGACCATATCGGCTTTCAATGCACATCATTTGAAAGCTTAGATTACCCCCTTCTCGATGGCATTCTTTCTTTTTTATAATTTTTTTAATTTGTCGGAATATCGAGAAAATTTTCACTCCAATGAAAACAGAACTAAAGTGCTCGATAATTTGTGGTTCATGTCATTCATACCCGTATTCTAATTACAGAGAAAGAAGAAGAAATTAATGCAGGTGAAGATAGAGAGACAGGAGCAGAGCCAGAGACAAAAGGGCAAGAGGAAAAAACAAAAGAAGAAATAGACCAAGAGGAAGAAAAAGTGTAAGTGAGAATAGACCAGGAGGTGATTGGTGATGCCAATTAGGAATATGCATCGGAGACAAGCGTGATGGAATGGTGATTAAGTGGTAGATGATTAGCCCCGTTTCGTTAAGGGGAGCTCAAAGGCTTATACCGAGAATAGTATATTACATACCGAGAGGTAAGAAGCCCATTCAGATTTCGAAAATTACGGTATGAGCGTGAGCGAGTACCGTAATTGAAAGATGTAATGGGCTTACCACTCAGTTGTTATATACTTTTCAACTTTATGTTTTAGTTTTTTTATAAATAAAAGCAGAAGATTATGTAAACCTTAAGTAAAATACAAATAATAATACAAACATTTGTTGTCAAGGCGATGCTATTTGTTTCATAGCCGCACGTAAAATCTATTGAAAGTTTTCAAGAATTTGGGGGGCTCGCGGCTAATGCGATTGTGGAACTGTTACGTAATATATATATATATATTACGTAACTGCCCTTACGCACAGTTTGGCTTCTTACAGTATAGTGTTTGTAATTAGAGATTTACTGATAAAGTAGACGGTGTGTAATTAGGTTCTTACTAATATAGGAGTAGAAAAAAATAATTACGTTTCCAACACCAAAAGTTGTTGAGGAATAGATCATTCTAAGAGGTACGTTCATCGCCGTAATATAATTTCGTGAAACCAGTAATGGCGCCATCTACAGTTGGTTTTTGCGGTTTAAAACATGTTGATCAGTGTATTTTCAGACTCCTTGTCCCAGAAATTAATAAGAAAGTATCATATTTTTAAACTCCTCTTTTTTGTAAGAAGTATTAGGCTAGCAAAAAAATCCTAGGGACTGAACTGCTCTTCATTTCTGTCCAAATCCCAAATCTCTAAATGTCATATTTCGGCAGATATCGACCAAAAACGGATTTTCAGGATCTTGAGGGCCATTTTCAGACCCTTGCGGACATTTTTCCATATATAATATTTTCAAAGGTTAATGTAAAAAAACTAGGAAGCCTTGAAAAGAGGATTCGATGATCTTTAAAATGAGGTATCAGTCGACAACATTTCCCATTTAAGAATTTAGGAGTAAAGCTCACCCCCCCAGGGGGTTGAAGTGACAAGGTTAAAAATAAGCGCAAAATGTGTCCCCCTTGAAATAAAAATCGACGGGTCCGAGCGATTTTTTCCTACTAACCATAGATATGAGAAATCGGCCTTGCTTCGTTTTCATTGGCCCACCCTGTATAATAAACTAGTTATGTTTTTATTATGTATATCTCGTTAGCTTTTACCCCAAAACAACAAAAATAACCACGAACGGATTAAAGTTAATCTGATCTATTTCAATTTAATCGAACATTCTTCATACGTATATTTGCATTTATAATCTCCCAATATGTAGATCTCCTTTTAAAGATAAAGAATCTACCTATCAAGTGTAATAATCAACCGCGTTATTATTTGCTCTACTTTATTTTTCCTTATTTCGAATTTAACTGGTTCTATAAAATCAGTTCTGAGAGCAATTAATAATTAAGTACGCGTACTACAACTAAGTACCACTCTCGTCTTGGTTCTTTTCTTCAGCAGGATGGATATGTGGTACGGAGATGCAAAAAACCAATTACTAGTTCAAAGAAAATTGACTAGGAAATGAAAAACGTCAAATGACGGTGGTATTTATATAGTCGATAGGTTGAAAAACGCGATGAGAAGATTGATTGCGTTTTATTAATTTGTATCTATGAGAAATAGACCGAAATTTATTTGCTAAAATTGCAAAGGAATTAATTTTGTTAATATACTATGTAGTCATGCCGTCGAGAGTCTCTCGAGGTCTCTCGTCTCTCGTCAAAAGACAAGAAATTCTCGTTTCTCGTCTCCTCTTTTTTCTCTCAAAGATTTTTTATTATGGTTAGTAGGAAAAAATCTCTCGGACCCGTCAATTTTTATTTCGAGGGAAACACATTTTGCGCTTATTTTTAACCCTGTGACTTTAACCCCCTAAGGGGGGGTGAGATCCACTCCTTTTAATGGGAAAGGGGGTCGACTGATACCTCATTTTAAAGATCATCAAATCCTCTTTTCAACGCTTCCTAGTTTTTTGAATTTGATGCAGTAGTTTTCGAGAAAATAATTTTAAATTTAATAACAAGTCAACATTGAAAAAATAATTGTTTAATCATCTTTAAATTTTTTAATGGTCATTTTGTTTGGGAAAACGTCCTTCTTTCTAAGCACAGCTTTTAGTTTTTGGTAAAGGTAACCCTACGAAGGGGGGAGGGGATTTACATTTAAAACTTTTCTTTTATTTTACTTACTTACTTTTTAATTTTACGAGTGTTCAAAATGTTGGCCTCCTACAGGTTTTGTTCAAAACGGTTTCGGACGTTCTGAATCATTTCAGGTGTAATGTTCCGACATTCATCAATGATCCGTTGACGTAAATCATTTAGAGATTCTGTTTGAGTTTTATAAATTTTACTCTTTAAGTTACCCCACAGGAAAAAATCTAACGGGCTTAAATCTGGTGACCTTGCAGGCCACTGGTGGCTCTGCTTAACTAAATAAAATGAAAAACAATTAATAAACAAATTAAATCGTAAATTTCAAACAATGTACCCCAACTTGTTAGTACTAGCAAAACTTTTTTTTCTAAATTTAATACTCCGTTGTTTGACTGCCATACCAAATTGATTCTACGTACTGCCCTACATAATCCATTTCTACCGTACTATCTCTTAAATCCCTCATTAAGGTACTGATAATTATTATTCATCCTATAATGCAGCAGCCTGAGAGTTAGAATATGCATTACACGGTTAAGTTGGGGTTAAGTTACACTTATCTTTAACAGAGTTTACAGAATAAGCATAAAAGTAACATCACCCGGGCGGGGAGACGATTCAAAATCGTATTGTTTGAGAGTGATCAGTAAATATAGAGTGACCCGTTCGTACTGAGATTAAAAACATAAGCTGCACTGGTGTCAGATATCTCTAAAACACAGAGTAGGATACGACTTCAGTATAACAAAGCTTAAAAATCATGATTTGGATTCTCGGATGTCATTTTCGACATTATCTATGAGACATTTTTGCAATTTAATAAATGAATTTTTGTTTGTAGTTTTTGAAACTAACCTACTTTTTATTTAAACATTGTTTTGTTTAAATCGTACAAAAAACATCGGCAATTATTGGTATAAAAATTTTTTTATATTTTATTTTTTTATATATATATATATATATATATATATATATATATATATATATATATATATATATATATATATATATATATATATATATATATATATATATATTATATTGTGATAGATTATTATTTAGTTATGTGTATGGTATGTAAATTAATTAGATTTTTTAAAATTTAAAACAGATTGAGATTGTTATATTATAATAACATCAAATATATTTTTTGTTTTGGGGGGGCCGATTTTTTTTCTCCGACTGTATAGACGCTTTCCTCAGGTGAGTTCAGTATTCAACAGAGCCTTACGAACCTATATAAATAAAAGACTTATACATGTTTGACACATTTGTTTATTAAAAAAAACTTTATGATAAAACTTGGAATATCAAAATAGT